>ADNK01000063.1:0-75842 GCA_000320545.1 Bigelowiella natans CCMP2755 | reverse complement strand
TAACCCTAACCCTAACCCTAACCCTAACCCTAACCCTAACCCTAACCCTAACCCTAACCCTAACCCTAACCCTAACCCTTGGTTGCAGTGAAGTTTGCAAGTTTCCATTGCAGATTTCACTGAATTGCAGAAAAATGCTCTGTTTTGGCATGGTGAAATGCGGAAATGGCGCAACGCGCCAAGAGAAGCCATTTCCGCATGTCAGTTTCCGCCGGCGGCGCTCGGCAGGGCCGCAGGGCGCGTGCGATCACTGTGTCCGCAAACCCGCTCCCCTTGAGCTCTGGGGCGCCCTGTTTGTTCAAGTGAAGTGCTTGTTCAGAAAAAACAAAATCGTTTCCAAACAAAAAAATTGTTTGTGCCCAGCTAGCTCCAGTTGCCCCTGCACGTGACAACGTTCTAGACGATTGCGTGTTTGGATTTGAGCTCAATGACAGATTGCAGGCGTTGTGGTGCACTTGTTGGATTGTTGTTCACCAGTTCAGGTTCGATGGTTGCATTGTCACTGCAATTGTGCGCAACCTGGCAATGCGATGCCGGACGTTTTGCAAGCATGCACGTCAATCAATCCTTGGCAGGATCGGCAAATGGCGACCGGCGGCGCTTGCACACACACACACACACACACACACACACACACACAGTGTTCCAATCAGCAATGCTTCATTTCCAGTGGTGTGGGCGGCACATTTCTGCACACGAGTGCCAACATGCAATGGCATGTGCAACAAAGGTGGCAACAATCTCAAAGAAATGCGTCGGAAAACATTCCGTTGACAACTGTCTGCACATTGACCATTTCTCTACGTGTATGATGGCAATCGACGACAGATTGGGTTCATCACAAAATGGAAAAGATGTCAGCGATCCAAATCTCTCACTCTTGGGTCGTCAATGTGAATCACACACATGTATTTCTGGAGAACCTAGAATGATTTTGCAGAGTCAGTAATTTCCATTTGAGAGTGGAACAACTTCTGGACCTGTGAATGATCGTACACAAAATAGGTATTGTGTGCTTCTTTTCCCTCGCAGAATTCCTCCTGAGTTGCACAGTTTAGCCAAATATCCTTTTTGTAATTTTGAGCTTACCATTTTTACAGTGGGCATTGAGATTCCTGATTCCTTCAAAATTTCGCCATCGAATATGGGGGTAGCCTGTTTGATCGTTTAAGCTGATTAGTGCCACAGCATGTACAGTGCAATACGAAAAAACCTTTCCTCTTTGCATCACGGAGTGGTATGGAATTGGAGGACGCACGATATTTTGAGTTTTGTCATTCATTTCGAAGACTTTTCCCAAAGCAACTAAAATTTTAGTAGATTAACAGATCGCTGAAAAATTATTTCGAAAATTGTTAGCACCTCTACAGAAAACCAAAAGATACTTGAAATTCTTGTTCGTTGCGTTTGCCATGTGGATTGCCTGTGAAGAATTTCTATTACTCCAACATTCACTTCACTATCATGCAAGTTTACCCCTTCCAGAGTATCGGACAATCTCATGCCTTTCCCGAAATTTCCTGAGAGAAATATTGTGAGAAGCAGTACTCACATAACCAGAAGAAACAAACCAGTCGTAGGACACTCTTTGGGTTTGAATCTGATTCCTTGCTTTAATAAAGATGCCCCAGCTGCAACTGGATATACTTTTAGCAAAAGCTTATGATTCTCAAGATCCTAAGATTGGGGAAGATACACGGCATGCTCAAATATTTAGTAGATTTATTTTTAGTTTTGTTACCTTGAAGGCTTGGAATTTTTTCCTGCCTGTATAATCTTTCAAAGAGAATGCGTGCTCGATTCGGACCGAGTATTTCGGTCCACTTACTTTTGTCACAAGGTGATTCAATGCAACCCCGAGCTTGGAGGAGGATTCCAGATCCTTAAGTTTCACTCCTAGACTCTTATACCTTATTTTTAAAAAATCAGAATTAGTACTTCCCGCAAATTGTTCAAAACTTATTCATTACAAAATATCCACTCTATTTTGCTTCTTGCGTCTTCTTCTTTTCCGTTCTTCACAAAGTTTTATAGAAGATTTCGCCTCCTCTATATATGAAAGCTTCTCCACAGTAGAACTCCAAAACCTAAAATTGGCTTATCAACAAAAAGATATCCTCGAAGCTTTTTGAAATAACCTAATCGACGATGGCGAATCTGACACTGGTTCTTTAAGCTCTCTCTGATATCGCTCTGGCATATATTTGAAGAACTCTGTAGCAAGATCTTCGGCTGATTTTTCGTTCTAAGGTGTAAATAAATATTGAAATATTTGAACTGATCTAAATAAATATTGGAATATTTGAACTGATCTACTATCAAAAAATTAACGAGATAAAGATGATTAATGGTAATGAGAATGGGTTCAAGTCTGATTAATTAGAAATATTAATATGTGAAATTTCCTACCATCGTTGTCGATTCCTGTATTTTCTTCAGAGTAGAAAAAGCTTCCTTCCTCGAAAACTAAACCATTAGAATCGTATATTACACGTCATCTTAATCTGTGCTCCGAGTTTGTCATGACTCTTGTGTGAGAATATGTAGGATCAGTGCTCAGAAAAGGATATAATTCTTGCAATATCACTTTCTCGAAATTGTTGTCGCGGAATCCGATCTCCTGAGCTATTAGCACAGCAAAAAGAAACGGATTACGGTTATGTGGAATTTTTTAATGGAGAATTTTTAATTGATTTGCTACCTTGCTTTTGAATAAGGTCTTCATCGAATAACAGCTTCAAGAAAGACTATTGATATGTCTTTTTAGAGAATCGAATGTGGATGTGATTTTGTATGATTGGGTACCTCAATTGATTCTGACACTTCCGATCTTGCTTCTGTTGAGGGTGATTCAACACTTTCATCATTTGGTTGAGTGGATTGAGTTTTAGAACTTCTCTGACGCAGTCGCCTATCAATAAATTTATTGAATTATCTTGCTCCAGCATATGATTCAGGTATGGACATTACTTTAATTCTGCGAGAGCTTTTTGCATCTCTTCGTCACCATGTTCGTCCTCGCCTCTCTTTCTACGTCTCCTGTTCCAGGTTAAAAAAATTAGATAATGAATCAATTTAGTTACACTCAAAGCAAAACCTCGGGTCCACTGTAATATCTGGAACATTTTCACGTAGACGGCGAAGCCTGTATATTTGCGGTTAGCAATTTAATCTTTTCGTATTGTTCAACACAAAACCTTCTCAATCTTCTCTTCTTTTTCTTGCCCTTTCTGGACCCTCTTGGCGAATCTTTTATCTCGTCAATACTTCTACCCACTTGGTCGTCTTCCTCCATTGCAACGGCTGTGTCTTTGCCCCCTGTGGGTTGGTCCTCCAAAAAGCTTAGTTTCTCCATCTCCTCTGTTATGATTTCTGATATTTCTTTCTTCCGCCCTTTCAAAGAAATGCCAAGCCTTCCTTTCAATTCATTTCTAACAGACTTCGTAGTTAGCACGTTCAAATCTCCTTCCTCAAGAATAAGTCGTATGGTATCTCTTATAGTGGCAGTATTTTCAGATGGCACTTCACGTGCTTCGTTTTCCTGCTCCTCCTCATCATCCATTTCAAGATCCAACTCATTCAAACCACTTTCTTCAGTTTTTTTTTCTCGTGATCTAATAGCATCAATTTCTTCAGTTATCAAACATCCAATCTTTTTCTTCTGATGTACGAGAGATACGCCAATATCATCTTCTATCATGGTGCGGATTGTTTTCTTTGTTAAAACTAAAAGATCCCCTTTCTCCAAAACATGACGGATCTTCTCCCTTAGAAGGGTATCACTGCAAAGTTGCTTATCCCCAACGCCTTCTTTCCCTTCATAAGATGTTGAAACCCCTCGACTATGATTTTCTGCTGCTACATTTTTACTGGATGCACTATTTATCGCTGCAAGTTCCCGACTAATTAATGCGTTGACTGCTTTCTTTTGGCTCTTCAAAGACACTCCAATATCTTTCTCAAGAAGAATTCTGATTTTCTTGTTCGTAAGATCAGAGAGGTCTCCTTCGCTGAGAATCTTCTTAATTCCTTGAACGATTGCTTCGTTCAAATCCTCTGTTTGATTGCGTAATATTTCTATTTGCTCTTCCACCAATCCTGCAACGTATGCTTTCTGGGCTCTGAGGGAAATTTTAAGTCTCTGCTCCAGTTCTTTCCGAATCATCTTGGCCGTTAACATGTTGAGATCGCCTTCTTTAATAATGTTCCTTACATTTTCTTTGAGGGTCTCAAGATCAACAGAGGTGCTGCCTTCGTGACTTGACATGGTGCGTAAGCTGAAAACTTTAAACCCTTTCTTATCCTTTTCAAAATGAGGCTATCCAATTTTTTGAACACTTAGTTTCTGCGTCGCAAAGAGTTCCAAGACAAAATGACGAGTCTGTTGTGCCACGCCCTAGATTCTAGCTTCTGGTGCAAATTGAATGACGATTTTTGCAGAGGGCGGGAACCTGTTTGCCACGAAATTATTTTATTTTAAATTTGTGAAAAATGAACTTTATTTTTCGGCGCTTCATGTCTCCGAAGGTGGCTTAAACCCCCGATTTCAGGTGAAATTGGTAAATTGTGACAGAACATTGTGAAAAATACCTACATTTCGGGAAATATATTGTCAATTTTCCCAACCAAAACCCGCCACCAACGCCGCCCCCACCAAGCTTCGGCACGTAAACAATGACAAGAATGCCATCTCTTAATGAATAAAACAGGTAATAGGTCCATCCCTTCTTAATTTGAGTGCATCAACACAATGATGAATTCTAATATCCAATGCGGACATTTTGTGACGAATACCAAAACGAGCTTTTTAATTCTGAGTGTTTTCTCGTTTTCCTGTGCAAGTGAAACCTGTCATGCTTTAGTAAAATAGTTTATATTTGTAGATGGAAGCCCCCAGTGCCATACAAGCCCTAAAGATGAGCTTCTGGTTTGTCTATCACATGGATTATGATGATGATAGTAAACACGCATTGATGAATATCTTTCCCCGTACGATCGAAGCTGAGCTTCAAAACCCCGAACTCTACGCCAAAGCCAGGCGTTGTCTTCAATGAGTTCTATCTGAGCAACCCTTGATTTGTTTATGTTATGGATTTTCAAAAATATAAATATCTTAGCGTGTCTGTTGCAGGTAAGAGATCATCTGATGAGGATTCCGACAACCTAATTCCTTGGTGCGAACAGATCGTTATTTATCACATAATAAATACACATGAAGAATATCTTTCCCCGTACGATCGAAGCTGAGCTTCAAAACCTCGAACTCTACGCCAAAGCCAGGCGTTGTCTTCAATGAGTTCTGTCTGATGTGTCTTGATTTTGCACATGTAAATCGGTTGTCATTTGTTTCGTAGAATTAATTGCTTTGCTGTATATTTCAGCAATCTTGAAGTTATTCTGCGCATTATAAGGTAGGAATACAGAATTCACTGAAAATTTAGAGAAAATGATGACACTGACTGTAAATAGGAAGTGCCGTCTGATATCCCATGACGTTATTTCATTGCGCACAGTCTATCTGACTCGCCTCATTATTTTGCATGAAATTTCTTTCTTCTGGTTCCACTTCCCAGTGTCTTAATCGAATATTTTATAGGTCTTAGGGAGATCATGCAAAATTGTCCACGACTGAAAGTAAGCATGGAAACAATTTTTTCTCCAATTGAGTTCTGGTGTACGAATTGCTGATGAAATGAAAACTTTGAATTATTTAAAATGAAACAATGAATTGGAAAGATGACATGACGACACATGTGTCATCTAAGGGATTCGCATGCTATGATTGGGCCGCCAATCTCCTTTCTGTTGATCTAGCTTAGGATGCATATGCATGGCATCATTTATTGTCTGCCAATGATGAGTGAGCGTGTCCGGAACGTTTTGCATTCGATCTGCGATGAGCAAGCAGGATGAACTGCAGCGCAGTATGGTGACCAAGGCATCGGGTTGATTGCCCAACTCATTTTTTGCAGGACTAGAGGTGCACCACTTCTTGGCCACTTTTTTCTGCTCGCTCGCGCTGTGCGTGCTAGTGCTAGAGTGGTTACGTTGCTGAATCGAAGCGTTGTGCAGACCCTCACGCCTGCATGCAGGCGCGGATCGAGGCAGATTTGTTCGATCATCTATCATTAGCTCATATAATCATTCGCTCGACCACAACTAGACAAATTGAATTCTGATGCAAATAACGTGCAATGAATGAAAGTCATGTACTATGGCACGCATGTAAGCTAGGGCGCGACTCGCGCACCCCTACGACAGCCCTCACTGTTTTGCGCGGTCATGTAGAAATTCAGCGTTTGCGGTGAACTTGCACAAATTCGTGGACATGGAGATTCTTTGACTGATGATTTGACGCACATCGACTGACTGTGCTATAATGGCTGCATCATGACGACTAGACGACCGGTACCACTTTATTTGCACACCACCATGCGGCATCGCTGTGCAAGACTGCACTAGTGCAAGCAAGCTAGCAAGCACTTCATTGTCTGATGACTTGGTTGCACGCTTCTCACATTCACTAGTTCATGCATTTGCTAGTTTGGTTGAAATTTGTTATTGACGCACATGCGTGTCTCTTGTGCGCTTCAGCTAGTCACGTGCAGAGAAGCTTGCGGAAGTTTGTTCGCTCTTGTTTCCAACATTGAATCAATTTGTAATGCAATCGAATGCGGTGTTCCAATAGAACACGAACCTTCCGGCTCCAGACAGGTCTGTGCGCCAAAGAGTGAACTACGCTGGATCGATCGCACACCACACGCACATTGCATTGGCCTCAAAATTTGAAATTTGAAATCATTTCTGAAAATTTTTGGTCGCATGCAGCACACCATGCTATGCATGTTCGGAGAGAGCTCTACGCCAGCTAGGAATTTTCGGAAACTAGTAAAACCGACATTCTGAATGCGAAGCACTCATTGTTCAACGCACCCACTCATTAAATGAGCTGCGAATAAAAGAGACATAGTTATAATAAAGCTTTCTCTATGACATTGTCTCTATTAAATTTTGTAGGCTAGCACTACACAGACAAACATGGTTTATGTTTCACTGACAATGCTACCCGCTACCTCAAAATGAAAGTAGCTTGGTGCATGCCAATGAAAAATCAGTGAATCTCGCATCCCATTAAGCATCGAATCCATGTTAGACATCTATCGCAACGTTCGATTTCCCAGACTGTGCTGCCTTGATAGATGCCTTTATAATTGCTTTCAGGGATATTTTATTGAAGGGTCCAATGACCCTGTAGTGTAGTAGTGTAGTTATGTAAGTTACATCAAAATGTCAGAAATGCGCTTAATGTATGTAACAATAACCTATCATTGAGAGGCCAGGTCAATCTCTTAAACAACAAGTTGTCTCCAGAAGAGGTGGTCACAAACATCACCGAGCTTCCAACTAGATGGTAGTCGTGTATACAAAAATCTATCATTTCTTATGTTTCCACAGACAAGAGATCACTACGCAATTACCCATTATATCATGCCTATCACAGTATTCCCTGTCTTCTTCTTGATCAATGAGGTGAAGATGCACAAGATCTCCGAATTCTTCCTACATCATTAATGAAGTTTCGAAAATCAAATGAGATGAATTCTACAGAACTTGGAACCCTACTCCGACAATATCTTGGGAAGTGACATGCTGCAGAGATTTAAATTTCATGCTACCTTCAAGGTGGAGACTTTATCACTCCGTAAGCTCTTTTTTGGGTGGAAGATCTCGTGCGCATGTTTCAATGTGGCGTAGCTATATATTGTGCAATGTAGGTTAGTTGTAAACTTCCTAGTCTACTTTTTCTCGTCACAAACCTTGGATAACACCATTTGCACCCGAAAAGGAGAACATGAACTGGCTGATAGCGGACATAACACATAGAATGAACGGCTATTTATTCAAAAACTTCAAGAAGATCGATCACCTTGTTCACATTTCCTTTTTTATCTTTTCTGCCTGCAATTACAAAAACCGTGTTCAATTTGGTAATATCATTTTACAAAAACAGACAACCTCCATCCTCTTCCAGCGCGTGCCATTCCTATTCCACGTTAACTTAGTTACGGAAGAATCAGGGAAAATTAAATGCTACCTGCTGAACAGCATCCATTGTAGTAAAAGAAATTTCATCATCGAACTTGGTTGTTAGGTCGAACAAGCTTGAAGCTGACGCAAGAATGGACGCAGTTCTTTTGGTTTCAGATAGCATTGTAGATCTCCGCAGTATTTTCCCTCTTTCAATTCGCAGGCGTGGTTGGTGAGTTTTGGAGCTACTCTAGTTTAGCTGCTTCGAGCACCCACCCCCTCCTGCCTACAGGAATCAGATTTATTATCCGTATTCTATTTTTTTGGAAGTTGCTACTATTACCTGTCGTAACAACAACTAACTAACTCCCAATAAATTCGAGATGATCGATCTCATGCAGCAGCAGCAGCAGCAGCTGTAATAAGTGGTGAAATAATAATTCCAAGTAAAAATAATGTAGGGTAAATTTCAGGTGTTATATCCTCGATATGTCGTGCTGGTACGACTCGGTGAAGAGAACAGAAATTAGTTTTGAGAATAAAAATTAATAAATTACTAGGAACCGACGACAGCAAAAGCTGGTATTTGTAAATTTTCCACCAGAGGTGAGGTGGTGCTTGTTTTTCTTACGCTGTAGTCGCAGCATAAAAATCCCCTGTTATTACTACTATTATTACTATTATTATTACTGCTCATCTCTTCTAAGAGAAGATTCCTGCCGTATGGATAATTGCAATGGTGACTCGACAGCTGGAGTAGTGATGAGAAAAGACTACTTGGAGCTAGCTTTGTCCGCATGAGAGAGACGACGAGTAACAGCGGTAGCGGAAGTCTGAAGCAACGGATTCTGTTCACTGTAATCACATCTATCGCAGGGCTTGCAGCTCTAGGTAGCTATGTAACTCTGTCTATGTCGCGCTTTCCCTTCTGAATCCTCTCCCTCCTCCTCTGGGCCCTTCTACTATGAATAATGATAATTTCGTCATCATTTTTTCACAGGGCTGGCAACTACTAGTGATTTCCTCGAAGATGATTCGATTAGCAGATTGGATACTATCTCGCATGCACCCGTGACAGTGCTGCAAAAATCGATGAAGGAATGGACAAAATTCGAGGGCGACAATGACGAAAAGGAGCAACTATTATTAGGTCATTTCTCAACATTTACTCCAGCATTTGTTCTATTTGTATATACCATTCCTTCCTGAAGTAAATAGCCTTCTAAATCGTGTGGGGCTTTGATAATATCAGTAGAAGAATTTGGAAGTCAGAAACGATTCGACGAAATTAGTCTTCATGCGCGTTCCAGGGCACGATCAATGAGCAAGGAGGATAGGAAGGAGGATCCATTCGTAGCGCTGTGCTTAGTGCGTGCTGATGTTGCTACTGCTGCTGCTGTTGCCAAGATGTTTATCTTAATCAAAACATATGCACATTTCCACAAATAAATACATATATTCACATACAAATACTCTCCAATAATATCAATAATATCAATAATTGAGCATAGAAACACATATACATACTCCAACGATGGTAATCATATTCAACCTGCTTGATTAGATTGGCAATGCTCGTACTTTCACGAATCCAAGTGTTTATTGGTCAGTAACAGAAAACAATGAAATAATGGATTGCATTGACAAAAATTGAATAGTATTCGAGACTTTTAATGTTACCGTGCGCGCCTGTGCGCGCCTGTGTGTGTGTGTGTGTGTGTGTGTGTGTGTGTGTGTTTAGTGTCTGTGCGGTGATAATCGACGTTTTGCTACTATCTCCAGGAGATTGAAGCACAACCTTATCGACAGTCTATCAAAGAATACCTACGTTTTTGCTCATATAAAGGTACTCCTACCTTATTTAGGAATAATCTTTCAAAAAAACTTTGGGAGGAATCCTTAGTAGTTTGATCCATCCTCCTCACCCTGTGGTAAACAGACTTGGGATACAGACGTCAAGAAGCAAAAAGACTTTGGCATGTTCAAGTAGAAAAAGCAATATATATATATATATATATATATATATATATATATTATAGTGGCTTTATATGATGTATTAATATATTAAAAGAGATGAAGAGAGAGAAAGGCGTAGAGGTAGAGAGAATTCTCCCAACAAGTATTAAAGCAGACTTCACAACATTAGCTGGTGGTGTTAGAGAGTATTCTCCCAACAAGTATTAAAGCAGACTTCACAACATTAGCTGGTGGTGTTAGAGAGAATTCTCCCAATAAGTATTAAAGCAGACTTCACAACCGTTTCTCCTAGACCTATTCCTGTATCCGAGAAGGACCTATTATTGCCGATCAAGTAAAGTATTGCAATGAAAATTTAACTCTCCCTCTCTCCATCTCTGTCTCTGTCTCTCTCTCTCTCTCTCTCTCTCTCTCTCTCTCTCTGTGTGTGTGTGTGTGTGTGTGTGTGTGCGTGTATGTGAGGTGTAGATATATAATGTTGCGATTTTTTGGTCTGTAATGTAACATGGACCTCTCGCTGCAATCTGTTCTCTGTTCTATTTGTAGCCTTCAAATGAGACGGCTACAACCTGTCATTGCAAATATTCTATTATATGATTCTGGTTACTTGTTGCCCATCTCTCTCTCTCTATCTCTCTCTCTCTCTCTCTCTCTCTCTCTCTCTCTTGTCTGTCTGTCTGTCTGTTTGTGTGTGTGTGTGTGTGTGTGTGTGTGTTGGGGCAGTGTATTATGCCCCTCTTTTGCTACAGTTGAAACTGCTCGGAAGATTGATCCAAAGGAACTTATAAATACCAAATGCGAATTTAAAAAGGAGGTGAGTGATGTTCTCCCTACTTAGCTGAACAATCAGCAAAGACGTTATTCTTCCGAATTGTGTCTCATGATACATGTATTGCTGATGATTGATACTACAATTAACTTTCTCAGTATGCGAAGAAAGTTCGTCAGCCCGATTTCTTCACCAACCCAGAAAACACGCCGAGATTTCTTTCCATAATGAATTCATTAAACAACTGCTACAACACTATTTTAAGATTTGAGGAAACAGCGAATATTAAGTTTGATGCGGTTATCTCTATATTGATTATAACCTGTCAAAATAATACAGAGACCATAATAAACGAAATACATCACACATAAATATTTGTGGATGAATAAATACAAATAGATTGAATTTGGGACAATAATAATTGATTAAAAAGAAATAAAGCATGTAAACATCGTTCTCCTCAATATCTAAACTCTCTCTCTCTCTCTCTCTCTCTCTCCCCTCTCCCTTTTCCCCATCTCTCTTGATCCCTGAATATTTCATCATCTATGCAGGTTGCTAAAAGTCGTCCCGATGCTGTTTTCTTCTTTCCTTCTTTTACTGCGCAGGTATTAGATCAAGTAGTAATCTTGATTACGTTTGTTATAAACTATTCTTGGTAGTGTAGCAGTAGTAGGATTAGTAGTAGCAGCAGTAGTGTTTGGTGGCTAGTGCCATGGCTGCGTGCTATTTGTGCGTCATTATCATCATCGTCGTCGTCATCGTTATCATGATCATCAGATAATAATCATGATGCAGCACATATTATTTACTACAAGGCTATCATATGTATGTAAGTGATAGATTATCGAAAATCCTGTACGACGACACAGGAATTGTTATTGCGCGGAGATCTAGTGACGCACTTCAGCGACTTGTTCGTCTTTTCTCCAAGAAGGTGTTAGTAATTGAAAGGGGTGAGAGAAGCCACTGAATGGACGTCAACCAATTCTTTAGATATCACAAACGAAGAAATTCTTTTCCGGACACTTCCATTGCTACCGTCGTCGTCGTCGTCGTTTCAATATTCATGTTCCTGATATTGTTGCTATTTTGCAAGGTTTTCTGAGGGATTTTCTCGCGGGGGGGAAAACTACACTTCTTGTGATGGACCTTGGTTGACGAGTGTTAGCATAAAATCAAGATGGAACTACAGAGGGGGGGGGGGGGGGGGTTGGAGAGAGAGAGAGAGAGAGAGAGAGAGAGAGAGAGCAGACGGAAGAAAACACGTATCAGATTTGCAAGTAGGAATATTAAATCCGATGACAACGTTCACCTATCATGCTCGTTGTTGTTGATTGTTGCTCAAGATGTAAACATAAACAAGCAAGAGTATATATTTGGATAGCAGTTTTTAATTTTTACACTTGTCTAACTCCATGATCTACCAACGCATGAAATAATGAACGGCCTATAGGTATCACGCTTATTTTCCAGAGGTACGTAATGTTGTCACTTGTCAAATTTCGTTCGTAAATAATGAAGGGTTTAGCAGCAAGATTTCGCACGTTCACAATATTCATGTACTATATCAAAAATAAGTTTGAAGCCACATGTTTAAGCTTTGATTGTACACAGTTTACGTGATTCGTGTGCGCTAATTCTCGAACCTTGAATTGCGTTTTATTAAATGGTGAATTTTTGCAGAATAGCCACATTCACAAAAGAACCCTCCTTTTCATCAAAGAAACTGCAACTTGTTTGATCTTTGCATGCATTTGTTCAGGACGCCCTCCGAAAAGGATTCGAGGATTTAGGGTGAGTAGTAGAAGGGGCAGCACCAGGAGGAGAAGTTCTACTTGATCGTCAGCAATATTTCTCATCGTCCTTTCTCTGCAAATGTACTTGATCTTTCTAATTCTCCTCTCTTCTGACTCTACCCAGCGCTTTCTACTACTATGACCGTAAAACGCCGATATCGGTAAGATCAAGCCGCTTTTTAAAACCTGAAATAACTAGCAATAACCGCAGCAAAAGGAAACAGTAATGTTGATCTGGATATCATTATTAAGGGATTGTTTTGAAAAGGTGCGGCGATCTTCAAAGAATGAAACTTCAGCAACATGGCTATGCCGAGATCAAGTAATTAATACCATAAGAATTGTACCTGTTCACATACAAATGTGACCACAGTTTTGGTACTCTATTACATATGTGTGCATATTTTTATATTGTGTTTGTTGCCGTATATTGTCTACTGAATAGTTTATAACTCTATGTATTTGAGCAGTAGATCCTTCCATATTCAAGAGTTGTTTTGTTCCCAATTTCGATCAGAGACGGATTTCGCTTGAGTCTTGCCTCTCCACCGTTTATGACGTGAACGAAGAACAGTATCTAGCTGTATCAAATTCTAGCGTTGCAGCTTCATGCCCCTAATGCTATTCATGGAGATGGATCGGTTAGTGAGTTACGATACCAATCAGCCAAGCTTGGGATGGCATAATATTCAATCATCTTCCTGATGTACGTATGCCTATAGATGTTACATAAAAACAGTAAGGTAATGATAAAGATGCATCGATGTGCTACCACACTGAACTCGTTATCAGCATTGTATCTACCGTTGAATTGCTAGCTAGTGAAAGGTGCATTGACCGCCTGATATGGCATGCGATATAATCGATGCGCATGACATATTTGCATATATCACTGCGCTGCACCAGCACAGAGCACCATGCCATTACAGACGATGCATGCACATCTGCTGGCAGTACTGAGTAGATCGCTGGGCGGCTAGCTACATTGTGAGACGGATGTAATCAGTGAACGCATCCGTCTTACATGACAATGTCACACATTGCAATGTGCACGCTGCACATGACGCATGTGCGCAACAGCCCATAGAGACCTACACACTACCTTTAGGTGTGCATAGAGACCTAGCCTACTACTTCATTGAGGTACACATGGTGTCTTTCCATGAGACGCCAAGCACGTGCATGATGACACTAAGACGGAAATCAAGCATGCCGACCTAGCGACGGCCGTAGACGCACTGCAGGCCTAACGGGATCACTAGATCTGCACCGCACGCATGCATGTTCACATCAACATTTGCGTGCGCATTGCAGGGCTGGTCAGTGCCAGCAAACTCCGCAGTTCTAAAGTTTTAAGTGTGCCACGCTGCACATACCACTGCTCCGCCATGGTGCCAACTTGCAACAAAGGACAAGATGTGATGTGCCCACGAATTCCAATGGGCGAATTGCGTGAAATGAAATCTAGGAGAGCAAAAAAAGGCAGAAAATTCTGACAATTTCGGTGCAATCTAGCTAGCTAGGCGTGTGGCCACGCATGATCAAAAAGTGAATTTGAAAACACAGCCGCCGGGAACTTTTGTGGTTTATTTCTCTCGTCTTTTATGATTTTCTCTAGCTTGTCATGCATCACATTTATAAGAAAAAAAATCACATGTTTAAGATTTCATAAGAGACAAATGTGCCTGCACTAATAATGCTAGATGACTTGCTTGGGTCTAGCGCAGCGTGGGAACATCGAGCAAAGCTAGAAAGCTATACGTACATGTAGCATAAATGTAGCCTAACAGGGCTACATAGAGCGTACCCGCTTTAAGATATCTGTTATTTAGGACACATGTAACATGCAAGGCTCATGTGTGCTTCAGAACACGTGTGCTTCTAGTACATGTGTGTTCACAAACTAGGCTACGTACAGAAGCAGCATCACATATGCATGCATGCGCTACTGCAATTGTTGTGATCATACGTCATACGTGCTAGCTTGCATGCACAATATAAACTCAGGAGAGTGAGTGAGTGAGTGAGAGAGAGAGAGAGAGCGAGCTAGTGAAGGGGAGGGGGGGGGGGGTAAGGAGAGGGCTTCCATGTATAAATTGAGATTCATGACGGATAACATATTGAAACTCGACATCAGCATCGATTTCCAGCATTTCTTAAAGGCTACTCATAGTTCGAAAATGTCTACGTAGGATTGTATCTAATCCTCAAAGAGTGGGGTCACTGACTTGAATAGAGCCCTGCGTTCTTCAGCTGTTCTAGGCTGGCTTATAGTATCGAAGATGAGTTTCAGATTTCTGAGCTCAATCATCTTCAGCTTGTAGAAAGCATAAAAACAACCATAATGGCTTTGCCCTTCAAATCCCTTGGCATACATTTTTGCTGCTTCTTGACGCATTCCATACACAAAATTTTCTTCGTCTTGAAGAATTGTAGCAAAGCGCACAGATTTTGACTTAAACTCTGTTCCAAGAGTTTGGAAGTCAGAGACTCCAGGCTTAGGACCATACCCTGAAAGAATTGTTTGTCCGTCAGGGTAGAGGGTTCCAAAATTGGGGTAAAGCATCTTGCGTTCGTAGTCGTGTCGATCTGGCTCGTTTAAAGGTGTTCCAAAAGAGTTGACAGTAACGTTTACAGTGCGTCGATCAGCTTCAAATTCGAGAAGTTCCTTCATCACTTCCCATGTTTCACCACCAATTTCACGGGAATAATGGTAGAAATCCTCCAAAAGGTACTTCTGAAGCATATTCATCATGACATCCAGTTCAACCTCAGTGGTAAATTTTCTCAAGGCTCCAGCATCGTCTTTCTTCTCATCCTCTGAACTCAATTCAGGAAGAAAGTATTGCCAAAAGTATTTTGATACAGGCGTATCAATGAGAAGCGAATCAAAGAGATCCGTTAACAAATCGTCTTGCTTATCAAAAGCAACGATGCTGTTCAAATGGGGATATGCACCTAATGGATCAGACTCACGGATAGCTTTAACCACCTCTTCTGGCTCGTCTGTTTTTTGGATAGCGATGATCAATTTGCAGAAGTTGTTGATCATAGGCTCATATGTGATCATGTCCAAAAAAGTTTGCATGACTCCCGTTGCATTCATCCTCAGGTATTCGAATTCTTCCAGAAATTTTTTCTGCATTAATTATGTGGTAATTTACTTTAATTCGATGAAATCAATTATGATAGATACAAGTTGTTACATGGCAGGCGTCGCTTAGCTTTTTGGAGTATATATATGTAGATACAAGTTGTTACATGGCAGGCGTCGCTTAGCTTTTTGGAGTATATATCATTTTTCTCCTCAACACCCTGCGTAAAAGTCGATAGCGACAAAGAAACGTAAGTGGCGGTAAGGGACATAGGGTTAGTCTATCCATGATAAATGAGAAAAATGTGGGGAGGGGGGGAGGGAGAGAGAGAGAGGGGAGCGTAGTATTATTACAAATTTATTACTAATTAATTAGGCTTTTGTCCACGGATTCTAACTTCTTCGTAACGACCGCCTACTCACCTTAGAAACTGTAGTGATCCATTGCCCGTAGTCAGTGTCTGTAAGGGCAAGCTTAACCTCGTCTAGGGTGTTGCACTGCATCAACTGATATCAAAGACAAATGTTCAAATAAGTGTTATTATATCGCAGGGGAATCATCGTTTGAAGCAAAATAATCCTAAGATTCAGCTGATAACGTAATCCTCTTATAACATTATTATTACCTGCTTGTACTCCCCACCGGTGAGAAATCCCGAGCGAAACCCACGCACACGTGCTTCAAGATAACCATTTTCCATGTTCCAAGTGGAGAGTCCACCAGCAGGTCCATTAAATCGATAGTAGGACATATGTTCAAAGTATTCAGCTTTACGCTTGGCTTCCTCAGAGAGACCGCCCTCATTCTTCCTTTCCTGCTGACTCATGATCTTCTATTTTATGAAGTAGAGGAAACAGTTACGTGTTTAAAGCATTAGGTAAGTAAGGTTCGAAGTGCCGAGAGTGCGTAAGTTTTTTTTTTGGTTTTATGGCAACAAGAAAAAAAATGATGAGCAGTTAAGATATAAAATATATGTAAACAGGATGGTAAGCACCTACGTGTTGAATCTATAGAGAGGGAACGGAGGTAGGGTGGGAGGACAGGATGAGGTTCACTTTTAAGCGAGGGCTGAAACACGCCAGGTATAGCTAGCGGCAAATTAAGACTATATTCTGTTGTCGTCTATTTGAAAATGTGTAAAATAAAATACTTTTTTATAATTCCCTGGGTACTGGCGGAAATACATTTCTTCGCTTGGGTCGAAGGATCAGCGAGACCAGATTTTTTGGTAGATGATGATATTGTCTTTTTCGCACCATAACACAGGCCACTTTTTCCCCCATACGATAAATACGCAGTTCGTCAATAATATCCATATGTGTAATTTCTCCACGTCGCATCTCATGCATTCTAGTCGATTTTTTGCTTTTAATTATTCGAGATTCACCAGAGCTTCTCCTACTTCATCATCCTCTTTCTCTACTTTCTTCTCGGCATAAATGTTATGATTATTTGCATTTGTTTTCTTCCTAAAAGGACCAATACAACCAACACACACAACAACAATTACAAGAAGTACTACAGAACGACAGACGACAACAACCTAGGCACGTGTCTTCGACGTGCTTCAAAGCCAGACCCCCCTCCAGGATACCCATGCATTCCTTAAATAAAAATATTCGCTTGCACTTGGGACATCCTTTGCATCGTTGGGCACAGACACCGTCACATTCTTCCTCATCGAATGGCTTATCACGGCAACACAGGAGCCATCTACGATACTCACTGGTTCGGTGTTGCTGTGCACTAGTTTCGTGCCTTTCGTCAACCAGCCGCTGCCGTAACCTCTCTCTCAAGTCTTTTAGAGCGGCGCAATTATCATCATCACTACCTGTTGTCGAGAAAAGGCTCGTTCAACCTCGCAGGTTCCTCCAAAAAACGGGAAGAAGTAGTTCCACTCCTGCACTCCCTGAAGATAAAATCGACGACGTAAATGAAAATGAAGCTTACGGACTTCATTCCTTGCCACCTATCATCTATCACCCAGAATATTCGATTCCTTGGCCAGAGGTTAACAAACACCAACACTACTTAATGAGGCAAATTGAGCAGCCATTTCTGTCCTCTTTTAGCGTCACCGTTTCGCGATGTGGAAGTTTGAAGATTTGGCAGAATTTTTAATCGAGCATAGAATCGTACGATCTTTTGACGATTTTGTGGAACCGGAATACCCTCCAGATGAAGTAATAATCATTTGATGAGTAAAGAAATTATGAATACCTAAATAAGATATGTTTGTTATCGTTGTTTTCCTAGTGGATGCTCCTAGTGCATGGGAAGAAGTATTATCAGGAATTCATAACCGGAACTCTGGATCCAGATCTAATGCGAAGAACAGGTTATGAAGAAGGCTTTTCAATACTTAGTTTTTTAGTATTTGTGGTATCCTATTTTGAAGTTATAGATCACCAGTGGCGCATTATTATTATTTCATGTATTAATTAATTAATTAGGATTTTCACAAAGACCAAACCACCAGGAGCTTGTAAAGCGAACAAAGTTGGAAGTGGCGGGGGTAACCTATTAAGTACATAAATGTGTTGCTCAATCCCCTCTTAGTTGTAGTATATTTCAGACTGTATTAAGTGCCCGCTTAGCGCTTAAACACGGGCTATCACTGCATGTTGGCGGAGGCACACACCACGCACATAAGGATTGGTATGAACGTTGATCATAAGGATTTGTATGAACATTTACTAATTGGTTGAAATCATCGAATGGCTAATGCACAAATCATTACTACACATTTGTAAATTAGGGGGGCAGGATACACATGTATAAACGACCTAGCTGTTGCGGCTAGGCTAATGCAGAAGGAAAATCTGGCAGAACGTGTCCTTATTGTTGACTGCGATGTTCACCAAGGGGATGGAACAGGTTGGAATGAACTTATCTTGGACAATATGCTTTCTGAAATGATGCATCTTCGTATCAGCTGAAATCTTCAAAGAGGACCAATCGGTTTATACATTCTCCATGCACTGCGCCCAAAACTTCCCTTTTGGATTCAATGTGAAATCGTTATCATATCTTGGGCAAGACAGAAGTGATCTCGATATAGGCTTACCTCAAGGTGCTCCAAGATGCATGTATGAGAAGCTTTATTTTATCTACAGATTTAAAAAATAGCCGATATGATAATCCAGGATGTAAGGATGATGAATACATGGAGGAGTTAACGACACATCTCCCACGTGTCATTCAGGAGGTATACTAACATTAGTAAAGAAATCTTATTTTACAACTACCAAGAAAATCGTGCTAATTTCTGATATGTACACCTCGATCGCCATATCATTACAGGTTAAGCCCGACCTCATTTTGTACATTGGTGGCATTGATGTTTGGGAAGGAGATGCACTAGGAAAACTAAGCATAACTGAAGTTAGTTCTACATTTTACATATGATACTATCATGTCCGTTTATGATTATTATCACTTCTAAAGATTCATGTTATCTTAGGATGGAATTTTCGAACGTGACCGTTTTGTTGTTGACTTGGCGCTGCAGTCTGGAATTCCGATCTCATGCGTAAGATTCTTCAATAATTCTGGCGTTCTACTATTTTAAACGAGTGATTTATCTTAGATGATCGGCGGGGGTTATGACCAGAATCGAAAGCGTCTTGCAAAGCGCCATTCTATTGTACATCGCGCTGCTATCGAGGTTTGGAGAGAATATAGAGGCTTTGATCAAACAGGAAAGGCAACCCATGCATAACATGATGTTGTGTTCACACCAATGTGCGGCCTGCAATGAAGATAGTAGCCATTATGGTATGCTCCAGAATGATGCGAATCTGAAGTAACTTTTCTTCCTGCAAGGTGAGTCAATTATGATCATTATAAAATTAGCTTGAAGATTTTGTTCGCTACCGTGCACGCCGAAAACATGACTCGGCACAGCGACAGACAAATCGTGAGGGTATCTAGCTGTTGCGTTTTCGCTCCTCATGGGCGACTACGTGCTCTTTGTGTCGATGATGGGCTGCACTTGCTTGTGGTGCTGAGCATCGTGTAAGCATGGATGTTCTATTAGCTTCATTACAAATATTTGTCAGTAGCAAGTGCGTGCAATTACGTGTTGCTGCGAGCATGTCATCAACATTGTGCCTGCCAGGTAGGCATGAAAGCAGAGAAGCGGTGATCAATGTGGTAATGGGATTTAGGGTCCGTTTAGATGACGAGGTGAGATGAGATCTAAATAAAAATTATAAAAGATGCTCGAATGAGGACGGCTGCAAGACACCGCAGTCTAACAGTGTGTGCTTGTGTCATGCATACATAAGCATCATGCACATCGTGTACTGTGCACGTACCATCTGCCATGTCTAGGTGTCTCCATGCGCATCATGCAGTGAGTGTGCATGCAGCAAAATGCTGACTAGCTGACATGACACATAGCCGCTGCTTTGCATCGCTAGATCGCTACATTAGGATGACCATTGAAAATATGTATAATCACATCATCATGCACATCCGTCTCACATACTACATAGCATGTCGCATGCATGCAGCACACGACTGACGTACGGCGCTAGCTAGCTGAGTCCACGATGCAGTCCATTCCAATGTGGCATTTATTCGTCTAAACTTTCACAGTCCTCTAGCATATGTGCATGCTTGGGCCATCTGAAAATGAAATCGCCGCAGCATAGCGTAAACTTCATCATGGTGCAGTGCAGCACTTCTGCTTTTGCTGTATACGTAGTAGCCTAGCTGTTGTGCTGCAGCTGGGAATACATATAGAAAGTATCACTTCTACAAGCGGCGCGGCTATGTCAGATTATTTGCTCCAAACTTTGTGTCGTGTTACATATGCTACTCGCTAAACTTCAAAGCGTTAGTGTTCATATATGGCTCATATTATGCAACAATTTTTTGAATCACTTCTGATGAGATGTCTAGCTATTACTTGCTCACTTTGACCAATTTGGATAAAGCATGCCGTATTAACGCGTGATAATGTTACTCACACTTAATTGTTTCGATTTGCTCCATTTATGCGTTTCCTTCCTGAACTATTTCTCTCTCTCTCTAGCTGTCATAATCATCTATTGTAGTGCCATCATATTGTGCATTATTATTCATAGTGAAAAACAGACTAGGCAGCAGCAGCTCTCATAGTCTGAAGGTCATCGGCGACCCTGTATGTTGCCTCTGTCTTGGATGCGAGCTCTTCAAGTGTCACACCTTCAGCGATTTCCGTCAATACTAGTTCTCCTGATAACGTCGTCATAGTAGTAGTAGTAGTAGTAGCACCAAGAATAATTGTTATTGCATATGCAACAGACCACAGCGACTATCCTCTCTCAGATTATTGGAAAATACTTACCACAAATTTCACACAATCGGAATTTTCACTCTACATCGCCCTACCACAAACACCACCTTTTTCCTTATCAACTTCGAAAACAGCCAAGTCTGTGATGATAAGGTCAACGATACCCTTCCCTAATGATGATAATGATGATGATAGGTAAACAGACAGACGATGAAAACTATCACAAGCAAGTTTTAGCTTGGTAGCTTTATAAATGAACAAATATTAATAAGTTTTAGCTTGGCAGCTTTACAAATGAACAAATATTAATATCTAAATAAAGTGACACTTGTGTGATTCTGAGATCATTGTTGTTGCAATGAGCAACAAGCTGCGATATAGATGGTGATAGCAAAGATGATATTCCGAAATTGGAACAACAACGAGAAGAAAAGTGTGCACCAAGTAGTAACTTGTTCTTTCGAAAAGCTAAAATGATGTCAGTCGCTATTCATTCATTTATGCTGCTCAAGATCATATCGCTGCTGCATTAGCACCGGTAAGGGGTAGAGAACAAGACTTGAGAATCTTTGATGCACCTATATAGAACAAAATCGTTTGTTTTTAACAAAAGAAAGCAGTGTGACTTCTGAAACTATTACGAGTACTGACTGCTGCTATGGCTGCTATTTCTGATGCTGCTGCTGCTGCTGCTGCTGATGTACTACTGCTACTAGCTGCTACATAATCAAAATACCTTTTTTAGAGCAATGATCTGTGGTTACGACGACTCGGCTTCCACAACTCACTAGATCCATAGCGCCTCCCATTCCTTTCACCATTTTGCCAGGAATAACCCAATTAGCTAGATCTCCATTCTCCGCAACTTCGAGAGCTCCCAATATTGTAACATCAATGTGAGAGCCTCGAATCATCGAAAAGCTTTCTCCAGAAGAAAATATGGATGACCCAGGAAGTGTCGTTACCTGTAAAACGTCGTTTGCCGCACATAATTGTTATTACTGTTACCACCTCCTCCTCCTCAGGCAAAAGAAAGAAAGAGAGAGAGAGAGAGAGAGAGAGAGAGAGAGGAGATTAAAAAAAGAATTCTTGATTCCCTCCTTCTCTTCCTCCTCCTTCTTCTTTTCTACCACCTCAACCAGTGTTGCGATGATGAGAGTTGTAATGGAGGACTACTACTATTATCAAGCACCAAGTAGACACTACTATTATTAAGCACCACGCAGCTGCAATTTAAGTAGTAGTAGAGTAGTAGTAGTAGTAGTAGTAACATCTCGTCATCGTCGTCGTCGTCTATAATCTTAGTAGAACAGACAAACATACCACTACTCCTTCTTCTTCTTCTTCTTCTTCTTCTTCTTCTTCTATTGTTACTACAAAACATCAAGTGTATCCTCCAGCTTTGTAAGATACTACTACTATTATTGCTACTACACTCTTAAGCAACAACCGTTTCCTTTCCAGCATTGATAAGATCTGCGTTTTGTTCTCCCGGGTAGGGATATGGTCCCATACCGAGAAGACCATTTTCACTGTAATATATATTTTGATGATGATCATTTATAAAATGGACAACAACTACTACTACTACTACTACTACTACAAGCATTTCAACAATATAGTGGACGAGGAGCACGCTAATTTAAACATCATTCTACACGTAAAACATATATCAAGATTACAACTAAATATCAGCTAGAAGCGAAAAAATAAAGCATGTACCTACCATTTTGTCCTGGAATTTTTTTTCTACTACTGCTCCACTATTAACTATTTGCTGCTGCTGCTGCTATTACTACTACTACTACTACTACTACTACTACTACACATGCAGCTATAGCTCTCCTTGATCTCTCTTTTTCTTTCTCTGCCTACCCACCTTTGCAGCATCACCTTGACGCCTTCTGGTAAATGATTCGAAGCTAAAGTTGGCATTCCTATTCCTGATGAATGATGATGATAATGATGATGATGATGATGGTATTTGTAGGCTGATGATGATAGCAATAATACCTCTCCTTCAACACAAATAATAAGATCATAAATACCACACCAGCCTCATTGAACAATCATCATTATCCTCATCACTACTACTATTATCAGCATAAGCAGTAGGTGACACTCACCAAGGTTTACGTTCATCCCATGCTTAAGTTCAAGAGCTGCTCTTCTCACAATTCTTTCTCTTCTCATCGCAGCCTCAGAAGGCGCCTTGCTTGTTGACCCCTCCTCCTCCTCTTTTGCCTCTGGTCGCTTAGAGGTTGTGATTCTCTCTATTTTTTTCTCGACATTCATCTGAACCAAAGCATTGATGTAGACCCCTGGAACATGCACATCCTCTGGCTTTATTTGCCCCACATCAACGATCTCTTCCACCTCAGCAATGGTGAACTTGCCTTTGTTATTGATGATGATAGTAATGTAAGATAGTATTATAAGATAATAATAATAGGGATTGTGACGATGATAAAGGGAGGAGGAAGTAGGAACTTCTCTAAACATATCTGCTTTCTTTCACCATCGTGAGTACACCAGGATGATGATAAGGCGAGGCAGTCTATAGTATGCTAGTAGTATGTATAGGAGCCACCGTCTATACCACATTTTGCCCACAGGAGGAGAAAACCATCAACAATGAGAGCATGCATGTATTCATCGATCATCTACACCTGCCATTGCACACTCTGGATTGAAGTTTCGACTTGTACCATTGAAGTACAAGTTGCCATATGTGTCTTAAGAAGAATAATAATAATAAGAAGAAGAAGAAGAGGAAGAAGAGGGACGACGGTAAAACAACACAATAAGAGAAAACATAGCAAATGAACGCAAACAAATGAAGATAATTATTTAGACTTATTCACCAAAAGTTGTCCTATTTTCCTTACCAGCTTTTGCTGCTTTGACGAGCGCAACATCGCCCTTGATGGCCCTTTCCATGATATACCCCCTACCATCGAATTCACGGGATTCCCTGGAGAATAAGAACCATCATTAACACAATATCAAGAGGAGACGAAAAATTGGATGTAATTTAAAAAAAAACAATTCAGGATGTTACTTGCAAGCAAACATCAATCGAGGATTGTATTACTTTGCATTTCATCATCCAATCAATTGTTTTTGGTGGAATTGCTATTTAGTAATAATAATAATGATGATAATAATAAAAATATTACCTTGGCTCAGAGGCAATCTCAACGTCCCCCCCTCCAGGAGCGTACTTTACTGGAAACCCACTATAATGTTGAACACAATAAAAAGGCTAAACTTTAGATGAGAATAGTATTGCAGCCATTAATTTATTGTATCAGTAATATCAATGTTACTACCATTATTATGGTTGTCATTATTATTGTTCATGTCTTGCGTCTCTGCAGCAGAATGGCGGTTGCTTGCTGTCTACTACATAGTATACCCATCCATGATAACAGTTCCGTATGCAGTTGGGGTGTAGAAAGCAGGAATGCCTGCACCCCCAGCTCTTAGTCTCTCTGCTAGAGTGCCTTGAGGCGTCAGCTCGACTTCCAATTCCCCTTTAACAACGTCGTCAATGAGATCATTCATCCATTCACGATTAACATAATATATTAATGAGAAAGAAGAGATAACCGATTCGAAAAATCGATAGACTTGAATCTAGTGCTACTATTACTACTACTACTACTACTACTACTACTACCGGTAAGGTATTGGCGTTCGAATTCAGCATTCTCACCAACCTTAAACAGGCGATAATTGAGGGTGAGGACGGTGAGGAGGGAAAGGAGAACAGTAAACGACTTCTCTCCCCCCAAATTATATTTTAAGAGTAGTAAAGAAGGACATATCGAGTATTAAGGACAGATTTGATGGTATCTATCTTGATTATCTTTACGTAGGAGGAGATCATGCGTTTGATCTTTTTTGACTGTAGGAGAATGCCTAGTCCCCAGTCATCAACACCTGGATGATATGTATCACAGCAACAACAAGATATACAACTAGCTCACTGATAATTACCCATAATACTGCAAATAAACTTGAAGAATATGGTAGCAGCAGACTAGTTCTTCACAAAATGTTCCTACTGAGAATTTCTATTTATTTACCGCAGTTATTTGAGACAACAGTGAGATCCTTGATATCTGTTTTGTTTAGGCCTTCAATACATCCCATAGGAATACCGCACAATCCGAACCCTCCAACTACAACATGGTCGCCTAATACAAGTGTGCATATGGAATGTTGCTATTATTATTTGATGACGATGACGATGATTATGATGATGATTGTGAAGTTTCGAAAAAAGAAACCGTTTATTATGACCTGATTTAATTCCTGAAGCATCTAGTGCCTCTTTTGCATCTGCCTTGACTTTACCGTATGGGTTATCAGTAGTTGTAGAAAGATGACGATGCAAGAACGGCGATACTAATGCCGGTGCTGCAGATATGCGGTTGAGTTTTGACGACGTCTAAGTTATTACACATAGGATCGGAGTTTAAGGGGTACTGTAGATTATCTCCCATTTCTTTATCCTTCTAAGACGGAAAAGTCACGTGACCTTTAGTGCTCGAAACATCATAGTATGACTTCTGCCAAAGAAAAAGTCAGTGCAATGATTTTGCGACATCCCACGTGAGGAGAATCTAAAGATCAGTTGGCAAATAGAACTCCCCTTGAAAGAATGTTAATGTATTTGATCAAAGTATTGTTAGCGGAAATATGGTGGATTAGTGGCTATTATGGCACATGCTTGTACTTCGTGTTATTGAGGACGGGAGCTTGACCTGACCAAAATGATGAATCTTGTAGCCCGGACCGAAAATATTCAGACTGATCTTTCCTCTTCCGACACATATCAGGAAGAAAATTCCCTCAAAAACTTGCGAAAAATGATTAATAAAGCCTATTTGTAATTGGAAAAGGTTTTCGGAAATGATTTCGGCGACTGGTTAATTCTGACCAGCAATATCGTAAGAAAGCAAGATCAAGTATTTTGGTGTCGTACCATAGTGTGTTCAGGGCATTTTAGACATAAATTTGGTAAATGTGTAAATGCGGTCTTCTTACACAGTTGCCCAGTTCGGTAGTTGGATATTCTAGTCGCATCCTTGACTTCCCAGCTATATTTACCCATTTCCTACCGCTATTTCCTAGTTAGTTAGTTAGTTAGTTAATCTTTTCGCGCCCTTGACTTCCCAGCTATGTTGTTACACCGAAGTGATTTTCATATTGGTATTTCGTCCATGCTAAACAACAACAACAACAACAACAACAACTACAACTACAACAACTACAACTACCATGGACTACAACAACTACAACAACAACTTCCAAGGAAGATAGAAAGAACACGTATGGGGTTAGGCTGCTGGTGACAACCTTCTGCTACTGCTACTACTGCTACTACTAAGGGGGGAGGAAGGATGGCACTGGCAGGGTTTGGGAGCCTCGACGAAGATGACGACAATGTGAATGACTGCGATCGAGATAAGGCTGATCAGCAGGTATTCCAACCAAGCAAGGCGATTATTCAGATGGAGCTAAAGATTCAAGCGAAGGAGGAGGAGGAGTGGAAAGCAAAAAGGGAGAGTGAAGAGAGCGTGCTTCTCGAGCTGCTACGAAGTCTCAAAATGTTGTAACCGTGTGGGGGGGGGGGGGGGGGGGGATTTTTATAACTAATAAGTAGTAGTTGTAGTAATAGTAGTTGTAGTAGTAGTAGTAGTAGTATAGCAGTAGCCGTGAAGTTTTGCATGAAAACGAAAGCCCATGCGTCCGCTATCACTATAATAATCTTTGTTATTGTGTCTTTGCTAGTGAGCACGATATTGTAACAACATTGACCCAAATACTATCTAGGTCTAGGGGCAGAGCACAAGCAAGATACTTTTTATCACAGGTAGTATCGGTTAACATAGATGTTCTGTAAGTAAGTGCTGCTGCTGCTGCTGCACAAAGATTAAGATATAACTGTGAACAAGACGCATCTCCTTTGCATGGTTGTGAGAACGTGTGATTACTTACGTCACAGCTAGCGAAGGAACTTAAGGAACAAAGGAAAATACGACCGGTAAGTCTATATATATATATATATATATATATATATATTATATAGTTCCTAATCTTCTCCGTATCATGTGATGCTGTTCGTTCAGATGTTAGGGCTGGGACTTCCTATTGATTTATGTGATACCCAGGGCAGGTAATCCAATCAAAAATTAATGATGACTGAATAATCAATAATAATAATGAAATCAAATGTGAACAACTATCAGAGGACAATTATATTTATCATCATCATCATCATTATCATCATTCAGTGTTTTCCCCTTCCAACATCACAGCAGCATAATTAACTCATCTGATCACACTTTTGTTAGTCTTCTCATTATCATCCCGATGCTATTATCATTATCATTATTATTATAATTTATTTATTTTAATAATTATTATTATTATTTTCAGTTGGCGGAGTGCTTTAGTTATCGACGTAGAAGCTGATAGGTTTGGTGTTATACGAAAGGTGATGCATTATTATTTAATCAAGGAGATACTACATATTTCATCACCATAATTTAATAATATGAAAATGAATGCTTTGTATACGGATAAGTGTTATTTAGTCTGTCTGCTGACACTTCTACTACCTACTATTTATTGTCTAATTATGAACTGTGCGGCATGCAACAGGTTCGTGTTCACATCGAGGGATTTGGCTCCGATATAGATGAAACGCTTGATGCTGTGAGCAATACTATCATCATCATCGTCATCATCATCCTCATCATCATCTTTAGCAGTTATCATATGTGGAGGAAGACACATATCATTATAATAATAAACAATATTTAATTGAATTATTTGTATGGATATTGACACTCCTCCTCCTTCCCCTCCTCAGAATTCACCACGTATAGCCCCAGCAGGTCTACATACTCACGGGTATTATTTTTACACACATACTACTACTACTACTACTACTACTACTACTATTTTTAGACAGTGACTGTATATTCTGCATGTGTTTGCACAGAATCAGAAGAAGAACAAGAAGAAATAGAAGAAGAAGCCAGTGTTTCAAATAATTTGGTCTTCATTACTTATTTAATAATTGTTCTTCTTTATTATTGAGCTATTGGACAGGATTTGGAACTCGATACTTATTCAATAATTGTTCTTCTTTATTCAGCTATTGGACAGGATTTGGGACTCGAGGATCTCCTGATCATCCTGAGGCACCTGGAATGCAACTTTCAGCTCATGCTGCTACAACCAGTAGTAGTAGTAGTTGTAGTAGTAGTAGTAGTAGTAGCTGCTGATTAGTTAGCTGGCAGGATGATGATGATAAAATACGCAATGATGGGGTTGTATGTGGTGGAAAAAACAGTAAATACGGAGAAACGAAGGAGATGCTATTTATAGCGAATTGTGTGGATTTATGATACATCAATTTTGGTGGATGATCTTTACTTTTCTTGCCACCCTCCTCATTTCTAATATTTGCCTTTTCCTTCCCTCCTTCCTTCTTTCCTTGTTGCTATCACTCATTTTACAAAACTAGGTAGCAGTAGTATCTCTGACAAAGATACTAATTGTTGTAGTAGCAGCACTGGTGGTGGTGGTGGCTACCTCTCACCATCCAAGAAACGTAAAATCGCTCTCGTTGAAGGGTGTGTAATCATAACATCTATATATATTCTTGATATATCCTGATACATTACCACTTGTTACCACTATCTATTTATTTATTACCACGAGTCAATAATGAATTTCATTTTTCGGTTACATAAAATAGTGCGTTGTCCGGTATGAAGAGAATAGTCAACGATTATGCGGACTATTCTAATGAGATTAGAGGATGGAGATTCAGCGAACGGACAGATCCATTCAAGAATATGGGGAATGATTATTTCTTCTTCTCAGCTTCTGCTCTCAGTGCTGCATATGCATCCGGTGCCATGTACTTTCAGGTTGTTGTTGTTGTTGTTCTTCCTACTATATGATGATGATAACCATGATATATAGCTCTGATGCTGGTTTGATTACTTCTTAACGTATGTGCCTGCATGTTGAAGCTTAATGAATACTTTGGTAGTAGAAGTAGTAGTAGTAGTAGTATGCATATGCGCAGTAAGTAGTAGGAAGTACAAACGCGACAAGAAGAAGTATCATTTGTTGTCTTATTAGCCTATTCTTGATGCTAATAGCGATATGCCTGGGCAATACTGTGTTGGATTATTCCTGAAGAAAGAGGTTGTTATAATGATTAAATAAGATTTCTTTTAAAATAATTATGCTATTCAACTGAGAAAGAAAGTTGTAATCTACTCTCTGCATTCACCCACCCCCCTTTTTCCTCATCAACCTTAGATTTTGAAGATATAGTCCAGCCTTGTCTTGTTAAGTCAAGGCATGATGAGGAGTTTAAAGAGAAAAAGTTGGATATAATACAGAAAAAGAAGACAGAAGAGATGGAAGCACTAATATCTCACTATGACCAGCAGCAACAAGAACAACAGCAGCAGCAGCAGCATCTTTCCCCAGCAGCAGCAGCAGCAGCAGCAGCAGCAGCAGCAGCAGGTGTTGGAGAAGAGTATAGTGGTAGTGGGTGTGGTGATGGTCATGGTCATGGTCATCACCACAATTCACACCATCATCAACCAATATTCGCAGAAAAAACAAAAGGAGGAGAAAGGAAGCAGGATCTGCTTGAGGAGGAGGAGGAGGAGGAAGAAACTACAATTAGTGTGCCTTTGCTCGTCTGGTGGTAGTAATCACGCTGTTGTTGTTGTCATGGTATTGTAGGAAAGATGATTTCTTTCCTCATGTGTATTATTTCTTCAGTCGTGTGTGCGTTTTTCTGGGTCCGTTTGAACTTCGAGTACTCGCAACAACTTGCAAGGACATTTGCCATGAAGTACAGCCCTATGCTTGGGAGCAGCATCTCAAAACGCAATATCCCTGTACTACTACTACTACTACTACTACTACTTCTACCACTACTAATTAAACAGAAATAATGATCCAAGCCTAATATGTCCATCATCTGTGCCACAAGTAGTAGTAGTAGTAGTACTAGTAGTTTCACAACAAATGGAACAAAAAAGATCACATGTACTCTTTAATTTTTTTTTAATTATTATTATTATTATTATTATTGTTATTATTATTATTGTTATTATTATGGAGCAGTTCACTATCGATTTATGCCAATCGATGCAAGGACGAGGCAGCTTTTCAGACGGGTACATTAACATATTATATATATATATATATATATATATATATATATGTGTGTGTGTGTGTGTGTGTGTGTGTGTGTTTGGCAAGTTGTGAAATGAGACTAATGATAGGGAAAACAGCACCAGCACCTTGATTATTAACCACACCATCATCACATATCTGCCATCATCATCATCATCATCATCATCATCATCATCGTCATATCTGTTAAAGAGTATGTTTCTAACCTACCCATATCCTTCTCTCTCTCTCGTCGTCTTCTTTCCTCCTTGATTGTCCCCCCCCTCCCTATATAATAAACTATAGGCTGTGAGCCACACCGTGTTGTATAGGCGTCGTGCTCCTAGATGCACAATCAAGTAAGTACACACAACAACTTCATGCTTCATTCTCATGACATTGATCGTCATCACATACAGACAGCATGGCGAGTCGAATGATACACCACATGAATTTAAAGAAAACGAAGAGATGTGTTGGGAGCGTTCTCCTTCTGGAAAACTTCGCCGAATCCCTATATCCCAGAAAAGCGGAACGAAGAAGAAGTCATGCCAAATCTCCTAAATGTTGCGTCATGGTACATGGCAAGAACCATTGCGCTGCTATTCACAATTAAACGCTATGTGTGTTTACACACATAGTGTATGTACATATGCGCATACATACATGTGTCTAAATATGTGTATGTGCATGTACATGTGCCCTGTGCACATGTAGCTAGACACACACACCACACTAGCATCAGAGGCAGTGTGAGACGTACTGATGTGATAAATGAATTGAATCTTTGCAGTGGGCATCCCATGATAGACGTACATGCAATACACTATATGTGTAATATATATTGTGTATTGCTGTGTCTATTATTCCCAATGTGGTAGCTGCAAGGCTGCGCGCGGCTACAGCGCTTGCAAATCGTGCTTGTTCGTTTCTGCTGTGAAGTCTTTCACGTGCATGCATGAGAATGCGATGTGGCGCAGAAAGTGCGCCATGCTGCATGGAGTGTCGCGCGGTTCTTTTTGGGGCGCACAATCTAGCAAAGTGGCCACAAAGGCTCCATTCGTGTGCCCTGCCTAGGACACATGCAAGTTCATCGGACAGTAGTTCATGTTGGTGTGTGCTCACAAGAACATGGCTGCTCCATGCACATGGCACAAATGTGCATGCACATTGTTGGAAGATTAGGCGCGGGCAGTGTTGCAGAGGCAGGCACAACAAGTAGCAAAGTAGCAAGTAGAGGGGGCAGACAGACGGTGGTCTGTTTGGATTCTGTGTTGAAGGTGTTGACCTGATTGCGCATGCATGCAGTGCAGGTCACACACATCACGCTAGCTAGGGGAAAGTGCCCAAACTGCATGCATCACGTAGCGATGCATTGTGCTGCTAGCGAGGCAGGTAGTCATGCTTGCTTCCTTTGCTGGCACAAAGGAGCTGCATGCGGTGATGTGCGGCGACGTGCTTGTCGCAGGCACAGAATTCACCTGCACTCGCAGCCTCTTGCTGCGTGCTTGTCGCAGCCTGCAAACGCCCGCAGATCTCTCTGCTGTTGGCGCTGGCTACTGCAAGCAAGCACTTCGCGCGCTGAGTGCAAAGCACTCCAACACGCTGCCCTTTCTCTCAATTTGCTGTGCAGCAAATTACGAAGTGCATTGCGCATGCGTGTGCTCACGCCATGCGCTCCCGGACAGAAAAGATGATCACATGGCACAAATGTGTATGCACATTTGTGAAGATGTGCATGTCACGCAACACGTGCATGCTAGCATGTGCATCAATGGATCATGTGTGCTACAAACAACAATGGAACACATGTGCTAATCATAATTATTTGGTGCAGGTACACACACACATGTGGGTACAAGAACATATGTGCTAACTACATGTGTTCACATGTGGCCAACATGTTCGTACGCGCATGCACGAATATAGCCATAAAGGCTCTGTTGCATGTTCTCCCACACATGCTCACGCCATTACGCACAAACATAAAACGTTACCTGTCTTGAATCACATACAGGCAACGATGTGCGAATAAAGGACGTCGTCACAACATGAGGATGGCCATTGAACAAATTGAATTTAATTCATTACATCTGTGTTACAATATGCGCCAGCTTTCATCTAGTCTTATATTTCAGCAGTTAAAGGTTTGAGCAGAACATGGCATGCAAATCTATAAACAATAAAGGTGATCTAAAGGCGACGGCATCGCATCATCAAAACGAAGTTCTAGTATTTGAGATGTGCGGTATAAGTAGCTATCAGACTGCTGCTGCTGCTTTTGATTGCTTCACACCGGAACAGTTTTCTGAGCGTCTGCTGCTGATTTACTGGCTGCTCTTTCTGCTCTATATGTTGGGTCTGTAGCCTAAGAGAACGACATCGTCAAAATACAGAAGTCATAGGCATCAGATTGCTGTCAATCAGTCAGTCGTTGCTGATACTACTACCACTACTACTACTACCGCTCAGCTGTCTACATTTCATAGAGCATCCTCAGCATCAACAACAACATATTTTACAACTGTGGCTAATAAGTTCCCCTTGGTTACAATGATCCCTTCCCTTGCCAATTACCAAACCGCTACTACTTCACTCCACTGTACCACTACTACTACTACTACTACTACTACTACTACTACTGGTAGTACTAGAACTACTACTACCCATTTCTCGTAGTCCCCCATCAGATTATTCATGAAGATCTGAAGAAAGGTGGTGAGAAGGAGAAGCATAATACGACAATTTGTCACTTGATTCTCTACCAATGCATCATTTCTGAAACAAAATAATTATATACTGTTCTAGCACATAATAACGACCATCTTCCCGCTTTGCCCACCTTCTTCTTCCATCATTCTCATCATCATCATATGTGCTTGCACTATAATACCCTTTGAATTGTTTTTACTGCAGCACCCAGAACAGCATTACTTCCTTTCTGGAGAACGACCTATTTTGTAGAGAGCAAGAAATTAATGATGATGATTATGATGATAATAGTGTTTTCAATAACAGCTGTGATGTTCGTGGTAACGTGTTTGGTATTATCCCGTAACAATGTGAGTATGCAGACATACGTGCATCATGTCTAATTATGGAGGATATGTCTCTGCTGCTGCTGCTGCTGCTTCTAGGTGAAAAAGGAGGAGGAGAACATACACAGTATATCTAACAGATATAAAACTTGTTTATAAATCTGTGACAATAGTTACCGTTGGCATGATGTTGAATGGTGGCAGTTTTTCTGACCACACACTTAAGCTTCCATCCATAATTACCTGGGCCTAAAAGTGTAAATAAAATAATAATGGAGGAAGCAGGAGAAGGAGGAACTCGAAATCAAATAACGCCGAGTCATTGATAAATCATTAAAATCAATTGGCAAGGATAGATATCTTCTTCTTCTTCTTCTTCTTCTTCTTCTTCTTCGTCTTGCCTCTTCTCCATCGGAAATCCAACGCATCATCGAGTCAGCTTCGAATTCGAAACGCCTGTGAAGCTATTGATGATGATGATGATGACAGAACAGTAGGAGAAGAAAGAGGATCAGATAATAGAAGAGAGAATCATGGGCGATTAGAAGCATTAGGCAACATGGAGAGGTTGGAGAGAAAGCAAGAAGACGACGCTGGTAATGGACGGATTATTAGCATACATGATCATATGAATCATTCTTCGGTTATTATTTACTGACTGACACAGTAATACCCACCCCCATTCTCATGATAGCTTTAGAGCCTTCAATATGACAATTTGAAGCCTTGAGAACCACACGATCATGTGATGTTTTCACTGTTACCTCCACCTCAGGCTGAAGAACAATTATCGCACAAACACATTCTTGAGTAAGTATTATGGACCTCTATATCCTTCTTTTGATGATAACAATAACAATAATAATAATAATAATAATAATAATAAATATTATCGTAATGATGCACCTGTATCCACACACTAAAGAATGTGAGGCGTGGCACTTTCAATAAGAAGTTGTCCGGGTTGTTCTCATTTCGTGTGATGAGAGATTCATTCAGCTGCATAAATTATCGATTTATTGTGTGAATATCAATTCAAAAATCTCTGATCTGTTCATTCTAATAAACTAATGTATGCTTAGCTTTACCATGCTATACTGCTCCACGGGAAGTCTCATATATTTCTCAAGAGATCCATCTCCCCCATAATCTCTTACTGTAAGGTGGCAATAATAACGAGGTAGTAGCTCAATCACAAATAGCTAGAGAGGACACACTATGACAAGATGTCAGCAAACCTTTTTTGGATTTCGAATGGGCTATGCTGAGTTTAATAGGATTTCTCAGAATCCTAAGATAAAGAAATTAGTCAAAATCATAAGATAATGAAACTAGTCGTATACATTCGAGCTGGGAAGAATAGGAATTAAATCTTGATTCTTCTTTCGTGTTTTTCTTTTTCTTCTTCTATTGTTCTCATTCCTAGGTAACACCTTCCATCTTTGCAGAGATGATCTTTTGGTCCAAGTAATGATTGATTATTTCCAACTTCAGATTCTTGCTGCTGGTCCTCTTGCTGTTCGCTTGATCTTAATTTTGATGCTGAAGTAATTACTTTTTGACCACTGCGAGTTGTGCTAGTAGTACTGGTAGTAGTAGTGTCCTTCGCACGCATCTGGAAAACTTCACCGACAATCGGATGTCTTTCTCTCTTCACATTTGCCCTAAATAGTATATATTCTCAATTTGAAGAAAGTTTTGACTCTTCCAGTTCTCATCATCATCTAGTTGTTTTTTGTACGTCGAAAATAATAGTCTGCGTAGTAGTAGTAGTCTTGGTACTACTTACCTACGCAAATGACGACTGACGTGCCACGTGCTTCTTGCGCCTGGTTGTACTAGTGGCTTGAAGACAGCTTTGTTCTTTATACCAAGTTGAAGATTTGATAAAGTTGAGGAGGTATGCTCAATAATTGCTGCTATTGAGAGCACAAACAGCACTAAACTTAAATAGGAGTAGTAGCGAGTTGTGTTGTGATGAGGCCTTATTAGTACTGGCATCATCATTTCAGACACCAAGATTTTAGTCAGTCCTTCCAAATCCTGGCTTTATTCAGTATCTATTATCCTTGTATCAAAAGAATCTTGCAGCAAGCTAAGGGGGTATAGTGGCCACCATTCTTGTTCGTTCGGGATTTAATCCTGCAAACATAAGGCAATATTAAAGGAACGACAACCATATTTTGAACAAATTGCCAATATTTAGATCTACTTGCATGCGACTTCTTCTTGTGATTGTGTTGTCCCGATTTTGCTTCTGTGTCAACAAAATGAGACCAAAATTAGGTTGAAACAAAGGGCGTTCAGAGCCAAACAATGGATCAGTTCTTGGCGTAAACCCTGCAAACAGCTCTTGTGTTGGTTCGTATTTTCAGAAATGTAAGTGAAATTTGTTGTCGCAGTCGCAGAAAGTCCTCGCAGAGACTAGTCTGAGTGTTATTACATTATTTTCCAAGATTAAACCAACAATTCTCTTGTAATTATACATACACTCACACCGCTTATTAGAGTCTGTCGAGCACCACCACCACCACCACAAATACACGACGACGACGTAACACCGATCTAGGCCACCTGACCATGCCTGGGTTCAGTGATATAAATCGAATTTCAAAGGTCTTGCTAGTATTCGCAGTCTACCTGCAACCCGTCGCTACCTTACCGACAACTCTACGTTCAATAAAGAAGAATACGTGTTACAACGGCAAGCATCACGGCAACATGGCTATGAGGATACCGCTTCCTAGAAAGATTCACAGGCGTACCCAATCTACATCGATGCTGCTGAAATCATCAGCTACTGAGGCGTCTTCGCCTTCTTTTTCATTGAATAAGTTGTTTTCGTCCTTTCTACTAGCTCCAAACTTGTTCTCCAATGTCGATGTTGAAGATCTGAAGGAGTCCATTCGAAAAGCTACAAAGGGCACGCAGAATGGAGTGCAGGCATCTCAAGAAAAAAGACTGCAAGTGGCAGAGATAGTGAAAGTGCTCGAAAGCGCTAATCCTACCCGAAAATTGACAAGCTCTTCCCTTCTTGAAGGGGAGTGGAAATTGCTATATACAACTAACGACGGCTCATCTGCTGGTAAATTCGGACCTTTTGTCGGAGATGTCACACAAAATGTTGATATAGGAAAGGATGAATATCTTAACATAGTCAGTCTCGGAAACGGATTTTTTAAAGGAACACTTTCAGCTACATGGGACAATCTGTCGTCCAGCACTTGGAGAGTTAAGTTCAAAAATATCCGGTTAGAATTACTAGGGTTTCCACTGCAGGAAAAGGAATTGAAAGCGGTTGGGACGTGGAGAATGACGTACCTAGACGACGACTTTCGTATACTGTATGCCATGGGAGGAAAGAATCAAGAAAAAGAAAATATCTACATTCTCAGTAAGTAGCTAGATGCTGGTACGCCATCAAATAAAGGCGGGTAGTTTGGCGGAATGACGCTTGAAAGAATGACAAATCATTCAATGTATCCGTCGTCTAATATGTGTATATGTGTATGTTCATGGCGTGTACAGCAGGAGAGACGGATGTAATGAATTGTTGATGCACTAGAGCGAGACTGCATGCGCACACCCACATAGCAACATGCACCGCATGCATGCAATGATATGCACGTACATCGCAGTCTGTTTTTCAACGACGCACTTTCCATTTGTTGATTTAGCAAAATTCAAGTGCACTCATGCACACGTGTATTTATAGCCGACTATAGCCGCAGCCATCGTAGACAGCGTGGCATTGTAAATATTGCTGGCTTCACAGCTTGTGCTTACATTGTAAAGAGACCCGAAACAAAACTACTAGATTCGACCACACATACGCACGCATTTCACTCCTCGATCATGAAATTACACAATTTTTCACATCACAGTGGTGGCATTGCCCGTGCACCCCGTCCTCATCGAGAAGTTTCAATATGTCTTCGCTCCCTCGAAATTCGGCTAGGTTTTTCAGAGAGAATATTTTTTGGCCTTCAGTCACGAAATCTAGTTTCGCACCTGCGTGGTAGAGAAGTATGCCTCAGTATGGGATGCAATACTACAAAGTCACCGTTTAGCAGCGGCAGCAGCAGCAGTAGCACCTTTGTCAATGAGCGATCTGACCGAATCGACAGGGCCGAACATCACAGCAAGAGAAATGGGTGTGAACCTACCCAACGGAGGAACTTTTATATGGGGAGGAGTATGGGCCATATAATACAATATATATATATATATATATATATATATATATATATTCAGCGTGCAGAAACACGATTTCTTTCATTGGAATTCAAGAAACAATAGAGGTGATTAGTCAACGAAACTCGCTCAAATACATACGTATAAAATCCACAGGTAATAATCGACGGAAGGTATGAAGGAATATGCATGTGTGCGGTGTGCCGATATTTTAGATAGCCTGTAGCAGCAGTACTACCCTGTTGCTTGCAGTATATCCTCGTCTACATTGAGTGAGAGCTCATTTGCTAGTTCTACGAGACTAGCATATGCAAATCAATAAGTCACTATTATTCTCGACAATGATGACGAACACGATCGACGACGATGGCACTAATCAAAATAAAATCCGGATTACGACTACTTCTACGATGATGTTTGTCTGCAAAGGAAACTCGAATGACAACGAATGCCAAAATTTTAGAGGGAAAAGAGAGAATCATCTTCTAACCCCTCCCCCCCCCCCCGTTCTTGGAATATTGTTCTCGCCACTATTAGTGGGAGAATTTGCAATCTTTGTGATCATGATCTGTACTCTTATTCTCTTTCAATAATCGCCTCACTTGACTGAGGAGGGCTCGTTTGTGCGCTCTTCTCTTGCAAAGCGATCGATGACCCACATTCCGTTTGAATGCATCGATGCAATAGCGAGGGGTGAGAATCCCTATGGGTGTGTGATCAAGGAATTGTGTAGAAGTATTATAGACATTTTCTCTCTCTCTCATCTAATCTCAGGATAAAAAGGCAAGGGTGTGATGATTCAGAAGGTGAACTCCATTCGCGCATAAGGATTGAGACGGTAAATGGTCGCTTCACCATACTTCGATTTAACTTTGAATTAGTGTTAAAATTACATGAAAATTATATTCCTCTGGATTTTCATCCGCTATTTCGAAGATCGACTTCATCCTCTCCTCTTCCCGGTTTTTTATAACGTCTGATGAAATTTTATACAATTAGCAGTCAGTCATTCGATGCCATTCTCCCTCTTCCTCTTACATATACGCATACATTGACACAAGTAAGGAGTGTCTTGACCTGCGAAATCGCCGAGTGAAATCCACGTCTTCTCCTCGCTACTATCTTTGCTGCTCTCTGCCCCCATTCTCGTTCGAATCTGACCATACAAGCAGCAGTAGCATTTCCATCAGTCTAGGCCTCGGATCAACGAAAATGTGAGTAAAGGCAAACGGTTCCATTAAATCGAGCCAATGTTCCCGTTGTAGAAACTCAGCCTATACTACGGTTGGCCTCGATGCTACGACTATTAGACTCATGTGTTGAAGTGTTGAAGGGCAGCAAGAGCATTCTGCGAACACAGCTGTGGCGACATAATCCCAATGAAGAATGAAAAGAAATATTTCTTCACAATGTCGAACGGATGTGGACCCGAACCTTCCCCTAACCCTAAGCCTACCCCCCCCCCCCCTACCTTTGTCTGTGCGGTCAGATTGTCAACTGCAATACCAACGAGTACTCAACGGAAATTCAGTCTCACAGGCCATGTGTCTGGCTATTCTTTAAAGTGAAATTTTCAAAATGATTGCTTTTCTGGCATCAAGACATAAAAAAAGTTGCTCCATTTGGGACAAAAAGCCTCTTTGAAGGAGGTGAAACTGATTGCTCTGTGTTTGTCTTTTGCAACTGCGACAACTGTTCTGGCATCAGAGCAGCTTTCGGCCCTGCACCTCCTTGCTTGCTCTTCATTTTTTGATGCCCCTGATTCTGTCAAAACCAGAGTCTTGCTCGGCACCCCCTCGGCTGTCCCTGACGTTGATCTCCGTGTGGACGTGGCCATCAGGAAGTTCTTGCTCAGGATGGATGCTTTGCGTGCGGAGAAGCGAATGTCGAAGTCCGCGTGAAAAAAAATGAAAATTCGTGGTGCTGGCACATTTGCACATTGCAAAGTCGCCATTGCTCAGGATCAGAGGGAATGCTAGAATGGGGGCTGCTGATCCGTCATCAACTCCTGCTAGACTGACGAACAAACCAAGCTAGCAAGGTCTGCATGAACTTGAAACGCAGGTGTGTGAACGCTTGCTGAAGCCAGCGCTAGCTAGAGCGGTGTGCGCATCGGATGCATGATGCAACGTGCCAGCGTGGCCAGCTAGCCGGAAGCGGGTGATGAGAGAGTTGTCAGCGCAGCGCAAGGTGGATGGAGACACACACGCACAGCTAGCCATTTTGGCATTCCGAATGCTTGTTTCGATCGAAGCACCACATGCGCATCGCGTGTGATGCAAGCGGACGGAACCAAATCCGCAAGTGTTCTTTCTGTGCAACGTCTGGTACATTTCACAATTCAATTGAACTTGGAAACACTTTGACGTGTTGGCACTTGTTGGATTTGGAAGTCATGCAACGCATTCAGTCCCGAATTGGCCTTGCTCCGCGTCGTTTTAGTAGACCCCACTGCTTTCGTGTTTCTTTCGTCCACCTAATGGCATTCAAAATGTTATTCATGCTGCCGTCACGTGTGAAATCCACTTTTACCTCTTGCAGCTGTCTCGCCAAATTGGATGAATCATGGGTAGGTGCCCGGGAGGTTCACACAATTCTGGAAACTGAGAGTAAAATTCCTGCGAAGAAAAGATACTCAAAAATAATGTAAAGTTGTCGAAACACTGTTATTCCTACCAAATAGCCCCCCTTCATGAGGTAAAGTTCAGGATAGTAGAGTTTGGGAAAGTTGGAAATTCCATGAAGGTCTCTATCCTTTCTCCGAATGTAACGAACAGCTCGGGGGCCACGGTTAGCACTAAATTCGCAGTGAGCTACTACACACACTTTGCATGGATCATCCTGACATTCCAAGTCAATCAATACCAAGCAACAACCACAGAAAGAACATAAGAACTTGGCAGTAGATATTTGATACGGGTAGATAAACTGATGTGTCAGACTCACACTCATTATGTCAGTGTTATTGAACAGCAATCGATCCAATGAACTAGGTAATGTTGTGCACACAGCTCCCCGAATATGGCCTGAGAAAATAAACAATCTCTCTATGTATTCAGGAAAATATCTAGTTGTATAGAAAACTAGAAGATTATAGCTTACCTCCATTGTACTCATATGGATATCGAGCGTCACACAAGATAACTTTGTCGAATAGATGGGAGAATTTTCCCTTTAGGATTTGAGCTACAGTTCTTGCAGAAATTGCCTTTGAAAATCAGTAATTATAATTAGATTCTATAATGATTCCAAATATGACATACAACGATATTGGCTCAAGACCTGAACGCCTTCATGATCTGTCTTGACAACCGGTAATTTGGGGGTTGTGGATGAGTTCATGTCTACTTGCATCCCGGCTAATGTTACGCTTTGAGAGCGTTTCATAATTGACTGTCGTTCTTTATGCATTGCTGTCTTCTGCATTTTTGAATGTTTTAATAAAGAATATGGATCGCTTTGAGATTGTTTCAGAACTACTAGTGGGGGTGATGGTAATGGTGTTCGTTCTGCCGGACGTATTTCTCTTGGTAATCCATTGTTGGATTTCGTTTTCCCTTCTGCTATAGCTTGCATTGATGATACCGATCTTCGCCCAAATTTAATGTGAGCATATTCCTTCTGATAACTATTTTCATGTGTAAGATCGGAAGCTGTGGAGTAATGACAAAGCTTCAACTCTCGATAAGACTCCTCCTGCTGCTCCTGCGGCGGCTCCAGTTTTTGAGAGAATGTTTCTATCCAGTCAAAATTTGCAGGCGTTTTTGCTGCTACTAATGAACGGCGATTGGAAGAGTCTTTTATCCTTTTACTCTTTAAATTTCCCTTCTCACAATCACTAAATTGGTTATATAATTTATTCGGACAGCTTTTTGCTCCGAAGAACTGGCCTCCCTAAAATAAAATCCAAGTTTAATTAACCCAAAACGAACAAGACTTAATGGTCAATACCTCAATTTCGCACAAGATTCTTCTCATTTTCCTTTTTGGTCTTAAATTTTCCTTACTTTTGTTATCTCGGTTCTGTGGTGGAGCATAGGATTGTCCTGGTAACTGTTGTTTCCATGAAACAGCTCGCTTGCGAGGCCTCCCTATGCGTACTTGACGAGGATGATAAGGATTTTGGTCTAGGCTCATGCTGCTTCCAATATCTTCAGAGAGAGTTAGTGCGTGTCCATCACTAAGTCTTTGGATATTGCTGAGCTTTGGAGCACATGGATTAAGATTTCCTCCTTCTGTAAATCCAAATCCAAACATATTTTATGCATTTAGAGCTGAGATTGGTACCAAGATACAAAGTGTTTCACCAGGAGACTCGAGGGACTTTGTTGACGCGCTGCTTGATGATGGGCTTGATCGAGTTTCTAATCCCGAGAGGAGAAACCCTGAATGAATTGGGTTGGGTTTAATTGTTTCGTTTTGATTGCATAGCTTTGATTCGGTAGTACTTGGAGATTCTTGAAACGCATCATCCTCGGATGAAAGAAGGGTAGACTGAGCATCCAGCTTGCTTTTACTCTTTTCTGCACGATTTTTCGAATCTGATAATATGAGATTATGTCATGTTCCTACTACACCCAAATAAAATCAGAAAGTAAACCATCTTCGTTGGGTCCAAATGACAGAGCATCCAGAATATCCAAGAAAGTATGCCTTGCCGGATAGCAGCCCTTATTATTATTACCCTGCTGTATGTTTGCATGAATCATATTTCCAAAATATATGATGAAAATGTCAAAAATAGGAGAACCCATCCTCGTTTGTTGATTTTTAAGGGTGAGTGAGACTGCTTAAGTGATGATGGAGCCTGGGGAAAACACAAGGTCATCGTTCCAATCTTTCGAAAATGATGAAAATTGGACCTTCGACATCTCTGCTTTTTTAGAGCTGAGTTCAGATGCTTGATTTCGTATTAAGAAAAGGAAGGAGTACAGTTTCAGCGCGCAGTTGTTCCCTCTCTTTTGGTAGTCCGTCCAACAACTCCACCTTACACAACGACAGCTGACAGAGTTGACAGGAGGTACACTCCCCTCCGATCGATCTGTGAAGATCTTTAGTTCCCGTTTGATAAATAGATGTCGTTTTGATGCTACGACATCGGGATCATGCTGCTGTCTATCTGCAAAGGTCTGCGTGCTGAAACAGAACCAAGAGACAAATGTACCAAGCTTTCAGATCTTCTCTGTTCCATATTTATCGGGAATCCCAGAAGTGAAAACCGTTAGGGTGTAAAACCAAATGAAATCTTCTCTAGAGACAATAGAAAGTTCACTGAGAGAATTTTTGACAAATAGATTCATCATCGGCTCATCAGTACTTTGATAGAAAATTGGCGGGAGAATGTTTCTGATTTGTCTTCTTCTTGTCGTCCGATATTTTCGAAGAAGAGAATTCCAGTATTCTTTCTTTCTCACGGCTCGCACGAAAAATTATTTCTCACATGTAATGGCGCCTCGCAGGTGCCTTGCACTGTTTTTCTGTACCCTCGTTGCGGTGTGGATGGCACTCCGCAATATGTACAACGAAACTGGCCACCATCAAATTCAGGTTATTATTTTTAGCATTTATTTTGATGATGCTTACTTCATGATTTCATTGATTCCAGGCTGCCCACAAAACTTTCAAGACAAAAATGAAGTTACATAGGCGATTGAAGAAAAACCGGGAGGTTCCTGGCTGGCTAAGAGTCAAATATATGAAACAGGGAAAAGGAACATCGTAATATCATGAAAGAAAAATATTGGAAATCAACACGCTGATGCCGCTTCTTTTCAGGTTCAATTACAAAAGGAGGCACTGGCGAATGTCCAAAATGAAAATATAACACGTACTGGAAGATCATGAATAGGAGGCACAAAATACATGGACTTTGCACCTCACACTAAAACATGATCTAGCAATTGAAGGTTAACACTAGAAGAAGCAATATTAATGCTCGGCTACTGAAGGAGGAATGGGCGAGTAGGACCAGCGTAATGAAAAACACCCATTATATTTGTTTGTTCAATTCCGTCTCTAACATCCACAACGTTTTGTGCGACTTGCACAATTTCTGTCACGATTTCAATTAGTGTTAACTCTCGGGTAGAGCGAGTGGTGATTTTGCACGTGGTCAATTAGTTAGTCCTGAATCAGGCATCGAAATAGATGAAGAGCATGCTTGATACTTCCAAAACGAACTTCTCATTTGGATTCACGTTGTTGATACTTGATATCCATGATCTACCGTTGTGATAGTGAGAGACTGTGCGCGCGCGCCGCGCGTGTGTGTGTGTGTGTGTGTGTGTGTATTTGCGCGCGCGTAGCGTGTGGCGCATCGCACACATTCATTGCTTGGCGGCACGCAACGCAACGCAATCCGCATCATGCAGGAAGTTGATTCAACATAGAGCTCGAACTCTTATGCATGCGTGCTATAGGATTGCACAAAGAGACACCATTGTGGACCATTGGACTCTAGGACTCTAATCTGCTAGGACTGTCTAGCTCTAGCTAGAGCTGTGCGGACACAGCACACAACACTCTAGCACTGCAGAATCTAGGAATGCTAGAATGTGCGTTTGTGATGCGTTACGATGTGCATGCATGACATGTCGCCATGGATGTCTAGATCTAGAGATGTGTGGACACGCACGTAGCAACATTGCAACATCTAGATGTAGACACATCTAGACATCGATCATGCGATCATGCCATGCTCTAGTACGTGCTAGCGCATGCACATGCAGCTGCATGCATGATGCGACATCATCATCACAAGCTCTGCGCAAGTCTGATCTAGTGATGGCTAGATGGGCGTCCTGGAGCTCAATGGGGGCGCGCGCTAGGTTCCGGCAACGGCAATCGCAGGCGCTCTGAGCTAGTGAGGCCCTGCCGAGCGCCGCCGGCCGAAGTGGACCTGCGGAAATGGCTTCTCTTGGCGCGCGAGCCATTTCTGTTCCACACTTTGCCAAGCCAAAGCACAGCATTTTTCTGAAAATCAGTGAAATCTGCACCGCGCACAAAGTGCACCCTGCTTTGCCGCAGGACCCCGCCTCATTTCCGCCCCCCTGCTTGAGCTCTGGGGCGCCCTGATGCAAAGCATGCTGTGCAGCTACAACAACATGAGTGGTCATTCTCTGTTGACGTGGCATGGGCAGCAAAATTGACTAGCTAGCTTTTTCACTTTGCCCACAGTCAGACAGCCTTGTTCAAACCGCGCTGGCACGGCAGGTTTGCGGTTCCAGATGGAATGTGTAGGAATTTTTGCACAATTCTTTTTCCCAAATTCCACATGAAATTCATCTGCCGTGCCGAAGCGGACGCATTCGTTCAACTGCAACAATGTCGCGCGCGCGCATCGCGTGCACGTGTTTTTGCACGTTGCGCTGTGGTGCGTGTCAAAAATCGCCATTCATTCGAAAAATGAGAACGTGTGAAAATTCACGTGTGATCTGGTGACCGCCATGACGATGTCGGTCAGTCACTCGATCCACAGCTCTGACACCCATCTGCGCTGCTAGCCATGCTGGCATGGATGTGCAATCAGCCAACAGATGCGCTGCTGGCTGATGCTTGCATTGCACGTTGATGCAATCAATGCTCATTGAAAACAAAACACTGAAACCCTTGTGATGAAAATGCATTGTGAGGAGCTTGAGCATGCATGCCAAAACAAGCTCCCAAGAGGACATTGCCGCTCGCACGCGGGTCTTTTGACTTCACCGCTCGCACGCGGGTCTTTTGACTTTTGCGTGTGCGTTTCACTTTGCTTCAACTAGCTCAGTTGAACACATCACATCACGCTGTTTTTGGATTGAAAAAACAACATTTTTTTCCCAACATCACTTCGCTGACTTGTGCTGCAAAAGTTCCCTTTTGCAACCCAACTTTTTCCATGTCGCACTGGCCCAAGCGGGGCCAAAATGCCAAAACTTGCTAACTGCTTTCGCACTGGCCCAAGCGGGGCCAAAATGATGAACTTGCTAACTCATTTTGTCCCCCCAGCATGATCTAACACACTGCTACCAAAACTGAACTGCATCACAAATGCAAGCACACGCTTGGTGGTCATGACCGACCACAGGATGCGCATGTGCAGACACGCCAGCACGCGCACCACGCACTTGCAAGACCATGCTGTCCACATCTAGACGCATGCATGCGCATGTCCAGATGTGGTTGCATGCAAGACTGTGTGTCGCTAGCTGCTCTGCTGTGTCCAGCTGCATCCGCGCGCATCATTGTCATTGTGATTGTCACTGAGCGAAGAATGACGTGTGTTTGCCTTGCGATGACATGCAGCAGCACTCTCGATCTGCTGGCACTGCCCCTGCTGACAGGCACACCATGTGGAGCTGGGCACAAACAATTTTTTTTGTTTGGAAACACTTTTGTTTTTTCCAAACAAGTGTCCAATTTGAACAAACAATGCCCACGTGTCGCGAAACCAGCACTTGGTTTGTTCAAACAATGTTCGAACAAGAAAAGGCATTTGCAAACGTGTTTGCAAACATTTTTCTTGCGGAAATTGTTTGCAAACGTTTTCCTGTGGAATTGTTTGCAAACAATTTGAAACGTTTTCGAATGGTCATGCATTGAAACAATTTGTGCGTTGTGTTGCACTTCGTCACTTGTCACACTCGTGCTCACACACTCATCACACACTTGAGCATCGCAATGATGAACAATGGACAAAGTCATGTTGCACGTGAGATGTGCATCACATGACATGTCTGTTGCTGATTTGCGGACGTGCTCATTGTGGACACAGTCACGTTGTTGTGCACAAGCTAGCAAGTTGCACATTGCACGACGTGTCCATCACAATGTTGCTGCAGCTTTGCACGTTTGTGCGCAAGTGCTTTGACCTTGCATGCTTGTGTGTCATGCGTGGCCGATTGTGCAATTCCAGAATTGCGTGGGTGTGTCGCTCATGCAAGGGCCGCCTGCACTTTGCAACTTGGCGCACGCATCTCGGAGCTCGTGTGAGCTGCAGCTGCACTTTGTCACACTCATGCTCACATGCTCACACATTCCACGTTCAAGCAGCGCAATTTGGCAATGTTGCAAAATGAAAATGCAATTTCATGCACTTGACAACACACACATCAGTGATGCCAGCCAGCTGGCACGATGCAAGCCAAGCGCAGTTCCAAGCCAATGAGCCGCGTGCACCGCATGCCGCATGCTCTGCTGCTGAAGTTCGCAAGCAAGATTTTTTGCAGAACTGAAAGTGGCGTTGCAATTACGTGACAGACGCACATGTCTGAGGTGTGCTGTGCATCGCAACTGCAATGCGCACGCGCTGCCCAGCCTGTGATCGATCGTCCGTGCGCAATCCACACTTGTCGCGCCACGCACCACGCATTGCACATGCCAGCTAGCAGAGCGCCAGAGCTGGGCATCGCATGGCACACTTGAAAACAAAAATGTTTGCAAATGCATTTGAACAAACAAAAAAATGTCTGCAAACACCAAACACCTGCAAACCATTGTTTGATTTGTTCAAACACTTGCGCGAGAGCGCTTGAAACAAGTATTTGATTTATGTTTGTTCAAATGTTTTTGCAAACATATTTGTTTTCAAGCATTTGTGCCCAGCTCCAAAACCATGGCTGGATGGCTAGCTTGTTCAATGCGCACTGCTGATGAGCGCGCACAGCTAGTACATGTGTAGCTGGATCGACACCCCACCACTTTTTCCGTCATGCTCCACATGCCAATCTTCAAGGTAGCATGATCGAAACAAATTCCGCGGTGGCGCGCGGCGGAATAAAGTGCCCTCGCATTGCTATGTGTCCGATAGATGTTAGATATCAGAACTCCATTGATTTCGAATGATGTCGTATCGCTCATGCTGCATTTATGTCGTGCATTTCATGCATTGAATGAATGCCTGCACATGTAGAGTGTGCTATTGAATCAAATACAGGTTTTGACTCAAGAATTGGTTTTACTGCATGCACTCCGTGTTTTTGTTTCGTCATGTGAACATATTGGGGAGGTTAGGGGCATAAGCCAGGGAACACAACCACTTTGTCAACAAAGAAACATGTCGATGTTTGCTGCTAATTTACACATCAGAGTGGTGAAGTGGTGAAGATTTCTATGTGGAGTTGGTTCTCTGTGAGGAAGGAGCTCTTTCCAGTTCTTCATCCGACGAATTGTCTACATTTTCGTTTATAGCACCCATAGAAGAGGGCATACGGCCTAAGCTAAGCTTCCCTCTCTGTGCTCTAATTCCGAATATTGGATTAGCAATGGTTGGCTTGTACCCTACTCTCTTGCGTAAAGCGGACCGTACTTCCGCACTTAACTAACAGTTGAAAAGAACATCATGCGTCAGTGGAGATTGATTTTCACGAAGATAGATAGAAAGAACATGTTGCAGCTCACTCACCGTTGCTACTCTAGTCCCTGCAAGCATAACATCAACTTCGAGGGTCCTTGTTGACTTACAGGTTCCAAGCAGTGGAATCACAGCATATCCTGAATTCATGGATTGATAGAGCAGCCACTTAAGAGAAGAATCATGCTTGTTAAGGCACATACATACTTTGAGCGGATCATCTATACACAAAATCGAATTTTTCATTTTTCTTTTTTTTTGTTCCTTTCTCACGTGACATACCCAAACTCATCTGTTGCGATGCATCTGCATTTTGCAAGGTAAGAGCAACGTTGACAAAGTGCCGATGGATGTGCCGCTCAGAAACCAGATATGGATGCATTTTTACAACACTAAATAAAGGATATAGTGAATTAAAATATACTCAGCCTTATTAGATGAATACGAACAACGAGAAACTCAATTTGACTCCTCTTGACATCGTCTATAATATACCCAAAATTCCATTTGTTCTCCTCCTTCTTGAACGTCTTACTCGTTTCAGTGACCTATAATATACACAATAACCATGGGGTAGTAATAAATAATCCACAAAATATTTTATAAGTGATTAACACTATCGCTCAACGTCTTAATTGTGGCGTGTCTAACTATGCCAAGAACATTTCAAGTATGATGACGATGTTTCGGAGTCCCTGGCTCCTTTCCGTGTGCATATTAGAATAGACCTTTGCTTCAAGTACTTCAGACTGAAAGGTTGCTTGTATTAGCAGATCGGTGCTGTTGAAGAAGAGAATTATTGGACAAATACCGCCATAATCATTATCATCATCATCATATACCAGAAAACAGTACAGTAAGTGAGAAACAGCTATGATCATTCCCTGACCTTTTTTCGGATAAGTTATCAGCCCAGTGCGAGGATGAGATTGAAGAAGTAGGACTCTGTGGTTATAAAATATGTACAAGAATTTATGTATGTTTAACCGTGCGACATCATCATCATCATCAACATAATCTTTTCGCAGTAGCATATCGTTCTAACGACCTTAGACTTTTGCATCATAGCAAACCATTGTAGAGGTGAATCTACACTTGAAAGTACAGTCAAACTGCTAGTCATTTCTGATATTTCCTTATCTTTCATATCTTCGGACTCCATGTCAAGCTGTTTATTAACACACGGTAAAGCACACCACCCACACACACATAAATAATAGAACATAAATCACGAACAATCATCTGGAAGATAGGTTGGTCTTGTACAGTACAATGATACTTCTTCAAGGTATACTCTCTCTCCTTCCCTCTATAATATAACATTTGTCTCCTTCTCAAAATATGTACTTTTTTTGAACGATGTGTAATATTATTTTTATCTCTTTGTTGTTGTTGTTGTTGAAACACTGAAAGTAAGAGGAAACCACACATTGAATGGTAGACGACCTTAATTGTCATATTGCTCACTGATACTTCAGCCATCATGGCCTTGCACCGCCTAACGATGAAGATGGCGAGATCAGGATAATGTGATGATGATTATCACAATTAATTTATTATTATCATTGTTGTTGTTGTGGTAGTATTGCTCCTCTCTCAATTATAACTAGTTGGGATAGATGTTTCTACCAATGTTGGCACCAAAGGTACTACTACTACTTCTACCACTACTACCATTATTCGACTAAAGCTATCATCGGTAGGACAACTATAGTAGTAGTAGTGGTGGTAGTAGTAACACCTCTCGAGGGTCGGTTGAAGTACATCAGCACTTGGAAAAGGCACGAACTCGAACACGCTAGCCACAGGTCTGTGGTCACTGTGATAGAAGAAGAAGAAGAAGAAGAAGAAGAAGAAGAAGGGGAAGAAGTGTTATTGTATTACTTACGTAGTACTAGTAGTATCAGTAGTAGTAGAACTAAGCATGTGGAACTAGATGCATACAATTTCAATCGATTTAGACAGCAAAACACATATATTCATTTTTGAGATAATATCGTTGTTGTTGCTGCTGTTGTCTATAACCACCTTCCAAATACATTTGGAGCACTGTAGTAGTTTTTGCTCACAACTTTAAGTCCCGGTAGACTGTGGTAGAGAATACGATCCTACCAGTAGTGGCAAACGTAACATAGTAGTAGTAGTAGTAGTAGTAGTAGTAGTAGAAGTACACACTCTGTAAATAATAATGATGATATAGACGATGATGATGATGATGATGATGATGATGATGATGGTGAGGATGATAAACTCGTGGTACTACATATCCAAATACCGTCCATGAAGGATTCTGGAAATTTTTGTTGCTAAATTCGTTACTTTTCTTGTTAAATCGATACGTGGGGCCAAAGTGAAGGGGACCCTGAATTGACAATCTATCATCTGACCAGAGACATGCTTGCTTGCTTGTGTAAGTGCATCCCAAAATTTAAAGTTTTCAATACATATTTCTTCTGCGTGCATGTTTTCGAGAAAGCAACTAAAGTACACTAATGTTTGTGTATAAAATGTGTAACAACAACCTCAACAAAGCCATAAAACACTCTTTTCTTTTCCCTTTCGCCTTTCAGTTGGTCTGTATCCCACATTTCCTTCCATTCTCCCTGTATTCATGAGTATGAATATCAACTATCAATCATATAAATATTTATTAAGAAATAAAAAATATTTCGAATCTAATTTACTGTTTCCTTGCATCCTTTCCATATCGTTTGGATGTCAGAAAACTCTCCGACCTAAAGAGGTGACATGTATGTATTATTACACTTAGTGGTTATTATCACACACACACACACACACACACTCGAATGGTGTAGGATCTCAGTATTAAAGGATGCAAATTTAAAATATGGTCAAAAGTCAATAAGATAGTACTACCGTTCGATAATTAAGATCTCCAAACCAAAAGACATGATGAAACTGGGATAGCATGTCCATAGACTGGGTGCCAAGACTCATTTCTTTGCAAATTCTCCGAAAGTCATTTCTCCTCTCATCCAGTCGTTCTGAGCGTGCGGCCAAATGACATGTTACAAAGCATAACTTTGTATCGTAGAGATTGATAGAGACTGCCACGCCACCCTTGTTCCTGTACGCAAAACAAGAACAACACAAATAATTTGATTAGATGAAAACGACGAAGAAATGAAAAATGATGATAACGAAAAATGTCATTTTTAATCACTGAAAGGACCACAAAATCAACCATCAAAATGATGATTGATACTGGCCCGCGATGAGGCTAAAGTCGCATCGCAAGGCAATATCATTGTATACATACACCGTTGTCGCTGTGAATAATCTGACTTCAAAATATAAATACTATGATTCGATGTTGAATACTGTGTGAACTTGAGTAGAATTATTATTCCCTTAAGAGAATTATTACCCGACGACATTTCCGACCCCGCAGGCTACATGTTGTGCTTCGATGTTTGTTACAGCATGAGTCAAATTCTTGCGTACGAACAAGAATAAGTTTATCTCCCTTAACGCATGATGCTAAGAAGTTTGACCATACCACACACACACACACACACACACACACACACACACAAAGATGATGAATAATTAGCCAAAATACATTCCAACGGTCTTCTTCCGCACGGGTCTCATCATCCTACATCGTACTACTACTACTAAAACTACTTCGCAATTATCTTCTGATGATGCAGTATATTAAACTGGGACTGAAAATATGCAATTACAAGCACCCTCGTTATTACCTTTATGAGATCATAGGTATTTTTGGTAACTTTCCCGCGATAATTTAGGTTTATGTGGCGTTCAAGCTCAGTTTGCCATTTATTTCTGTCCTTTATTCTGCATTCTTGCAGTCCAATTGCATAGATATCGTATTTGCTTGGAGGAATAAAGTCGTCAAGTGAATCATAGACGATGTTCTGAGCTACGTTCCATGTCCCAATAAACACACTCACCGCATTGGGATGGAATGCCACATGCCAGTTTGCAGTTGGCATCTTAAGCTTCTTGTTAGATAATTGCATGGCGGACAGGGAAGCTACCATTGAGGACGACAACTTCTCCTCTTGCACATGGTTCGATGATCCCTTTTCTTGAGTCGTGAGTTCTGGCATAGATCCGCCATGACCCATCTGCGCTGATGTATTGCTACCAGCTGCCCTATCCTCCAACAGGCTGTTCAGATCTCCAATTCCGTCCTTGGATCCTTTATCTTCTTTTAACCCCATCTTTCCCTTTTCATCGTCCTCCTTTCCCTTCTCATCCCCCTCTTCTATACTGTTGATCACTTCTTTTCCCTGCTGTTGCTTCTTCTGCTCAGAATCTATCAGGCCTGCTCCTGTAAGAGCCTGCTCCTCGAAAAAGGCCGACTCATCCAAAACCTAAATCCAATTAAAAGCAAGCAAGCAGCAAATAATGATTCTCAATTCTTGAGGTCTAATGTTAAAAAAAAACGGGGAAAACTCCTTATTGTATCTTTGAAATATATACTAAAAAGAGCTTCTACACCACCTTATGGTCATAGTATTGTGGTACAGTGAGCGTTCGACATCTGTGCAAGAATCTTTCTCTCTGGAATGGCGACTCCAAGAGAAAGTGTAGAGGTTCTCGGTTTTTGAACTCCAAATCCAATCGGCACTTATTATTGGCATTACGTTCAATTCCTACGAGATTAATTCCCCCTCCTATTGTATGCTTATCAGGAGGCGACTTTATCAGCACCTCTTTGTATGTCCTGTTGAGATTTATTGAACGGAAAACACCCTTCTTCGAATCTATATAGATTACACGCTCCTTGAGTACACCAAATTTGTTGATTTTAGCAACGTTGAATCGTAAGCACTCAGGGTCCCCTGCCAGCGAATAGTCTTTAATCTCAATCGATTCTTCTAGGTCTCTTAGAGTGTCGCAAAAATCTATTCGCTCGTCCTCCCTTTCGAAGTTGAGTTTTATTGCGTTGTCCCCGTTGTTCATCATCATATGACATGTTTCTCCAGCCATATTATCTTTGGAACGGGGGATCTCAATTGAGGATATTTCTTTAAATCCAACCTCTTTCTTGCATTTACGCTGATATGGCAACAATACAACAGTGACTTCGACGACACGATTCGTGTCCTTGAAAGAAATTACATTTCTTATGGAAAACTATCGGATTTATGATCTACATGTTGCGAAACGGGAAATTTGTAATCATCTATTTACAACAATAAAAGTGCCTATTTGGTATCAAAATGGAATAACATATAAGATAAATCAAAACACGAAGTTTTACCTTCATGTCTAAAATGAGCAACGAGGACTTGGAAGGATTTAGAATTACTAATCTTGGCTGACTGGTACTGATACCAGACTTGAGCTGAACAGGGTATTCCTTAAGGTTTGTGAAATCTCCTGAACCTCTTTTATCATTCTTTTTCAACAGCTCCTTATTTTCGAACAGTTGTAAAAACTGCAAAAAACAAAGCAAAGATAAGCACACACATCCACACATCATCCCAAAGATAAATTGTTGTAGGAGTTACCTTTTGGCAGTCTATATGAGATTCAAATTTGATGTCGTACGGGCGATTCTTGTCTTTGACAAAACTCATTCGAATTTTACGTTTGTCATGGGAACCCTTCTTCGAGTTAATGGCCACGACATCCTGGATTTCACTTAACCGGAACTCAGACTTACATTTGTTATTGGTATCTAGAAACATCATAGATCCTAGCTGCAAATCCAGCAGAAGATATCGATCTTGCCGCAGACCATATTTTGTGCTCTTGTGCACCTACAATAATTACATGATATTCGTTACATCTTCATCTAATAAGTATCTCCATAGGTTTCTGTAATTTACCAAAAGGTATGTAAGGGTCAATTATTCATGGGTTAATCTGAAGCATGTTACACTAACCTTCCATCGATAATTTTGCTCCATCTTCGTGTACTTGACAATTTCTTATCTTCAGAGGCGCATTGAGGATGCACGGGATTTTGATCAGGTTTATATTCACCCTAATCAGTCGCAGGCATATCTTACGTAGAACAGAATAAAATGGTCGGGAAAAACCCTGCGGGATGAGTGAGTTGTTGGAGCTCGTTGCCCTCCCCAATTAAGCCAACGCCTTTAAAGTGCAGATAGAATCGCACACCAACAGCCAAAAACGCTTGAAAGTATCTTTAAAAACAGGCCAAATCAAATGTCGCTCATTATGAACTCCCAGATTTTTCATCATGATTTCTCCATGTCCAATTTATGAGAAACCGAGAAAGAATGAGGATAAAATCCAGGATATTTTGAGACAGAGCTAAGAAAATAATTCTTGGACACCTCCAACAAGGATTTCCCGTTTCACGGTGGTACTCTGATGCCGTTTTTTTAATTTTTGCGAGAAACGCGGCGCGGGAAAGCTCAGACCACCTCGAACCAACGGCGACGCAGATGGCGGGGAAGTGTTTCGGTTTTCAATCCTTTAGGTTGGAAACGCATGGAGCTATGGTAGTGCGACTAAAGTGTTGAGGTGTCGCCATTCACATATACCTCTGTTATTCCACAAGTCTGCCGTCCCCCCCTCCGAATTTGTGCAAACGTCACATCGAAGTTTTTATATCCTTCCGCAATGGTAATTGAATGCCCTTTTCTGTGTAGACCAGAATTTGTAGTTATGAATGAAGATTCTATGTTTTTTATCAAAAAAAAATGGGATGATGTTTAATCAGAAATCGAGACGTTCAAGGTATAGGACGAAAGGACCATCGGAAGAGTCAGTAGCACCAGAAAATCTGCCCCCCCCACAACCACAGCCCACTCCAGAGGAAGTCAAGCAAAAGCTGGAGCAAGTCGAGCAAAAAATCACATTTACATTAAGGATGATTGATTCTTCTTTAGTCAATGCACAACACGTGGCATCGAAGATCCTAAATAACGTATGCCCAATTTTTACACATAATGTGAGAACTTTTAACGAATTCAAATTAAATATAGGTCAAAACTTATGCAACTCAAACAAAGTCCATAAATGAGTCATTGCAGGTGAAGGCCTTTAACTGTAAAAAATATTCTTCATTGATTCAGCTCCTTTCAAAATGAGAGATTTTTTATTATCATTGGAGACAGTAATTAAATTCATACCAGTTATTATGGACTCTTCTTAGGTGTGGTCCAAGTTTTTCACCTCCTTCCCAAGTGTACAGGCGCCAAGTTTCACTAACTCGACCCACTCAACCCTTGGATCATCAATTCATTTTGGTGGGACCAAGACTCCTATTGGAGGAGGTGATGCCGGGGCTGGATTCACGTCAACCCCAGGTAAGATAAGCTGCAGTTTGAATTTCTCTTTCGTTCGTAAAAGCAATAGCCAGATAGTACCATAATCTCAAAATTTTGGAACAGTATCTGGTGAGCTGTCGGACCTGTTACGAAAAATTTCTCCTCCAAGGACAACCCCATTCCATTCAGGTTTTCATGTCACTTTCCAACCTGTCGTGTTCTCCTCTAATTTCAATGTTTACAGTCCGTAAGCATTCTAGGGTTAAAGAAGAAAAATCAATTGAATCGCTTGAATCTCTCCGTCACATCACTCCTCCATTGACTACCCCATTCGTTGTCTCAGGTTGGTTTCTTGAATCTTATTTTTCATAATGATAGAATTTGGGGAAGAAAACTTATTTACTCTGTTACATATAAAGATGGAAATCGTAAAAAAATGACGGCTCCATATAGTTGCCAAAGGCAGCTTAACCAGGACATGAGCATGACATCGACAAATGACGCTAAGGAGCCTGAGGACGAAGGAGCAGAATTCATGTCTCCTGTTACGAATGCTTCTCAAAAACTTGTCCATCGCGAAGAAAAATGGGAGCATAATCTAGAGGATGATGATACGAACAATGGACATCGTAGCTTCCATGTTGATAGTGAAATCGCTTTCAATGTTGAGGATTTGTCGGATAGTACTCCACTTGCGTCTCGAGTTAATAATTCTATTCGAAGCTCTGAAATCAGTGGGATTGCTGACCTTAAATACCACTCGACGCCAAAGTCTGGTAATGCATTATCGAAGAAGGCACTTTCAGACCAAGAGGATCAGCAAGAAAAGGAAAACACAACGCGAGCGAAGGAACTTGACCTCTCCCAATTTCCTAGAATTTATCAGGTTTCCGAAATACTGAAACGAGTGAGATGTGAACTGATCAGCTTCAATGTTTTGACTCAGCATGGACTAGGTGCCTCTCAGCTTGAACGAGTATACATGCAATTTGTGACCGAGAACATGACTGTCCAAAAACCTCAGTCTATAGGTAGAAACACAAGGATCCAAGATTTGAATGTGATGAACTTATAATCTTAATCTTTCCCCTACGTAGATAATCTCGCTGCCAAAATTAAGAACTTCAATTCAGAACGACTAACATTGATGGTTGAGCTATTGATTTCCCGAGGTTTCATTAAGAGAATCGGAAAGGGGAGTCGATCAATGTAATAGATGTCAATGTATTGAAGAACAGTGTGAAGCTGCCAAATCTGATTCATGCTTTGATAATGCTCAGGTATGCGTGCAATACTTTGGAAAAAGAAGAGGACATCCTAGACATCAGTACCGACTGAGGTGCAGGAAAAACAAAATGTATCCCAGAGTTCTTACTGGACAAGCATCGAAATATTTCTCTTTAAAAGACCAAGCGACAATAAAAATGTTACAGCATGTTCAGTTTACGTATTTCGCTCATTATTGTTCCATTCCTTGTAGTTTGGAGGACTTGATTGCAAAGCCGTAGCCGCTAAATGGTCTATTGTGCTGCTGAGCCCATCTAGCCATGTGTGTGTGATGCCCTGGTGCTATGTGCTTATTTGTCTTGCCATTCGCAAGCTGGTAGCTCGCAGTCTGCACACGCTTACAGCGCAGATGATGCTGTCTGCACTTGAATCGATGGCGAAGTAATAGAGTAGAGTGCATGCTAGCATGGATCACACCGTACGCACTAAATAGCGAGCACATTCGGTCTCACCTGTCTGACGACGAAATGCGGAGGTGCGTGTGAAGCTTCGTCGTGCCTAGCGTATCGCGGCGGTGCTTGATCGATGATCGAGTCTGCCGCGAGCTGAATGTCGCAGCATTTGTGCTTCGCGTTGACAGATAATATAGACATATTTATATATATATATATATATATATATAGAGAGAGAGAGAGAGAGAGAGAGAGAGAGAGAGAATACGTGCAATGACTGCCATGTACGTATGCAATGTGTATACATATGTAGGTTTGAAGCACGGCAAAGCAGAATTAATATTGGCAAGAGTGGTTGCGGCAGCAATCGCTAGCAGGCGGCCCTAGGATGATAATATTACTTTTTTTTCAACAATTTTTACACTAGGGTGGAGCTGCACGCTGCTTAGACTCTGTGCAAGGGCAATAGCAACCTTCACCGCCTCACCCTTCTCAAATTTTTCCGCTCTGTTCCTTGGAATCATGACTTTGTAAGGTGTGGATCCTCGAAGTGGCACCCCTTTCACGTATTCGTGTTTCGGGTCTCCTCTACCATAAACATGAAAATGTGGAGAGTACGGCTCTTTTGTGTTTCCCAGCTCCAATACTCCCTTCGCTTCGTTGAAATAATGTGAGTTATTTCCAAGGAGTTCCATCTGGGGGTATATTCCTAATCTCAAAAAGGCTGCGGCAACTTGCGATGCTGCCATACTCACAGCTTCATATTCTTGTTGACTCGGTACACGATTAAAGATTTGGGTTGGGTTCTTCCTATCTGTCAACGCACAGACAGTTGCATATCCTTCCGCTGATTTCAAAAGTACAAGAACCTCTCGAGAGCATGCAGAATCATCTGTTACTTTAAGGACGGCTATGAATCTCTCAGAAGTCGCCGGCATCACGGTTCGGCACCAGTGGGTGGGAGGATATATAGGGGGTACAGATTTTTTATCACTTTTTATATCGAAATAATCTCGACGAGAAATCAAACGAGAATGAGATCTTCTCCGCGCATCTCGAAAGTACTGCCGCCTTCGTATGCAATTCAATGCAACTGTCAGCACGGATCCTATGCCAGCACCTGTGAAGAATAACTCAGTTATTTACACTGATCGGCCGATGCCCGACGCAAGTCAACCTATAGCAATTCCAAACCAAAATGAATCTTGACGCCTCTTACACGCCATCTAGACTTTAGGGGGGCTCTCCCTAATCGGATCTAATAAGGCTGAATTCGGAACAATTATCCTCGTAGGAGATTCAACGAGTTTCCAACCTGGGCTGCCATCTCCTAAAATCTCTGGGAAAAAGTCGAAATTAGTACTATTTCTCGTACTTCTCAACTAAAAGATTAATAATGATGACACATAATACTCGACAGACACCAGTGAGTGACACCACACTTCTCCTATTATTTATTACATCCATCATAACGGCTGGCTGCTGCTACTGCATAATTTAGTAAATAATCCCTAGATCTTTTCCGACCGAAGAACCACACAGAATGAAGGAACAATGACAATGTAATGATAACGTAAAAATTACCAGAAAAATGATCTCGTTGAAGCCGTTCCTCTCTTCCTCCGTTTTCATAATTTTTGTTGGTATATTTGTTGTCGCAGAAACATAATAGCCATTGATTAACAATGTTCTTGGTCATCCGCCCCGAGCGTGTTGCTTGTCAATTTTTACGAAAATGTGCAAAGTTGACAGGGGGGGGGGATGAAACTTCTCCCTCTTCATAGGCTGCTTCTTTGAATATCGATCCGAAAATGAGGGGATCTTCTCCTCCTCCTCCTCCTCCTCCTCCTCCTCCTCCTCCTCCCATATCTGTATCAAATTGGCTAATGCCTCCCATGCCAACGACGACATCAGCACGCTGTAGCTCGGCAGCTGGTGACGATGAGGCGAAGAAGAAGAAGAAGAAGAGGGGAAATGATTATGGCGAACAAGTTTGCAGCATCGATATCTCGAATAGGATTGGTAGTAGATAATTCTTGGACGCAATGCTGCTGTTGCTGCTACTTTGTATGGTGAATCTCCTCAATCTAGTATAATAATAATAACGCTGCTGCTGTGTTTGAGATATCGACTGCTGCCTTCATTCGTTCTTGCCCCCCCCCCCCCCTCCAAGTGTGTGGATATTTCAACATTGATTTGATTTTACGCAAACCCCTCTTTATACGTCTGGATAGGTCAACACAGCAAATCAAAAAGAACACGTAAGATGAAGAGGAAGAAGGATAGAAGACAGAAAAGGCGCAGCTATCAGCATGAAGAACAAAGACGAATCGACACTTTCAGCGTAGATCAGGTATGCTAACTACTTATTACTTACATATGTGCATTAAATAATATATATATACATATATATATATATATTTGCAAGTTGATTCCTCTTCCACTTCCTCTTCCTCTTCCTTACAACAAAAACGACAATTAGTACATGCGAACAAGACAGAAGCGTCATAGCAGTTGGCTACCAAGTTTCATGACAATGCAAGTGCATCACAGCGTAATTAACGACGACGATGTGTTCGAGAAGTTTCTCAAGGTATTTGTATAATAATAATAATATAGGTGTTATTCTTCTTTATATTTGAACTGATAGTTTGATTCTGCCTCATGATCCAATCTGTCGCAACTTTCTTCTTTATCGAACAGATAATATTTAATGATGTCAATGGCGCGTTTATCGTTCCTTTGTTGCTAATCGACAAGGCCTTACGAGTTAGTACTATATCGATATAAAACAGCATAACATGAATCGTGAAATGATGCTTGGCTTGCAGTATGCTGTTGACTAATACTAATTTAAGATGATGATAACATACCATAGCACCACAGCTTCATTTTTCCATTGTTCTCCGATATTATCATTATTCTTATTGCTGTTGTTGTTGTTGTTCCGTTGTCGTCGTCGTCATCATTTGTAGGTATGTTTTGCATTTGGAGCTATGGCAGCTGCGACAGTCTTCACGCTCATGTTGGCGCAAAACTCTGTCCTTAAGATGCATGGGTAAACAACCCCTCCAACATAAACTAGAAGGAGAAGGAAAAGGACGAGAATATAAATATATATATATATATATATATATATATATGTACTACATATTTACTACAAGTAGTTTTGCTAGTGCAGGAATGATACACATTTGTAATAATGTGTTATTAATAATAATAATAATAGGTTGATCTCGTACGTGGAGTCCATCAACAGCCCCATCGTTCGTCTTATCCTTTGCACGCTTCAGATGGTTCCTCTAAATATGGTATACTATATTGTAGCTGCTAGTAGTGTGACAATCATCGTTTATTATTCGCTACTACTACTACGACTGTCGTCGCTGTCTAGAGTGTAATATTTGTTAGAGAGAGATTTATTGTTACTATTAGTATTGTGAAATAACAATAAGTGTTGTGTGCGGTGTACTAGTATCCCCTCTTCTTACCATCACAGTGAACAACCTGATGTTCGTGTTGCTGCTGCTGCTGCTGCTGTATGCTGAGCGAAGAAGCCAGAAGGATTATATACTATATATATATATATATATATATATATATATATATATACCATCTCCTTTGTAAATTCAAAGAGTAAGCACATGGTACTAGCACTCACTACTCTGATGTTTATTTATTAAGGTATGGGTGTTCATCTTACATTACACTTCTTTGTGTTTCTACCGATGTGTAGAAGCTGAAATGACAGGGTAGTAGTTTGGATCTTTCTCTTCTCAGCAGCATTTACTGTATTAATTATCATGATCATCATTATCATCTTCCTTCTTACCACCACCACCACTGATAGCAACGTACCATACAGGACAGTGCACAAGCCTGCATTTGCTGCAAGTGTGAATTGTAGTGGATCAAGAATTAGAAGAGGAGGAAGATACGACTACACCCCTCACCGTTATCACCCTCATCGTTATCACCGTCATGTTTTGGACAAAACTTTTGATCATGAGAAAGATGACGAAGACAACGAGGAGTTTAACCCCACGAAATGGTGTGACTACGTTTGGAATTACTCTCATAAATGGGTCTTTAGAGCCACGTATGTTTATGCTTTTATTATTTTGAATTTACCGATCAAAATCGACGCAACTTGGTGGGTTAACATCTCTGTCTGGGTTCTTGGGGTATGTTTCTACTACTAATACGTGTAAAAAATAATAATAAAAATGATTGATGATTATAATATTTTCATTGGATAATAATCGATACGTGACTTTTACTTCATTCTTTCTCTCCCCAACATCGTCTAAAATGAAGTAGTAGTAACTATAAATTGATTTGAGTTATGAACCTCCACTAATAATGTCAGCTTAGTGTTATTGTAAGATGAATCACTTGTTATTACATCATCATCATCATCATCATCATCATCATTATCAATTAATAATTTCTCATTATCAGGTATTAATTCTGATTTTGTACCTCGTAGAAGTTGGTGTTCGCTGTGGTATTGAGCTTTATGTGTCTGTGCTCTCTAATCGGCCCTCCAACAATTCCTTTATATGCGGCGCCCTGTTTGCTGCTACGACTACTGCTGCTACTAGTACTAGTACTAATGCTGGGAAAGAAGAAGAAGATATCATCGATGAGGCTGAGGGAGAAGAACAAGAACAAGAACAAGAAGACTATAATAAAGCAGAGGCGTCTTATACGAGAAGTTGGACAACTCTTGCATGTGAATGGGATGTTCGGGATAAAGATAAAACAAGCCACATCTATGCTATGATTGAGAGAATCGATCTTTGGTTATAATTATTACATACTAGTAGTACTTAATAGTGTATTATTGATGATCACATCACCTACTTCATTGATGACGATGTTGATCATGATCCACTAAAATTATAAAATCTAAGATGATATAATTTGTTCTACTCGTACTATCTCCCTTCCTCTTCTTCTTTCTCCTCTCCTTTTACAGGCTACCTCTAGCTATGATAATCGTATTTACTACTACCATGAAGATATCTTCACCTTCTGCTCTTAGAGTCTTACTCTTCTTCTTCGTATATTGGGGTACTATTCTATATGAAAAGAGATTAAATAGAAAGTACGTGCCATAGCACACAGAAACTGACTATGTAGGAATGAATAGTAGTAGTAGCATTAGATAGCAAAGATAGTAGTGTTGATCACATAATATATGTGTATACATTGTGTTGTTATTGCTTATCAGGCACTAGTCGTTTCCTCATCATATCACATCTAAGAGGAAGTTGCAATCGTGATTGTTGTAACAAGATACTTGGAAATAATATGCACCTACTTGCAGTTGATTCAATACCATCTCCTCCTTCTCCTCCCTCTTCTACTTCCAAGCCTACCTGCTACAATGCAGCACGAATAAAGAAGAAGAAAAAGAACAAGAAGAAGCAACAACACCAGCAGCAGCATGTTGCTGCGAGGACTACAGTGCTGATGACTGATGACGACGATGATGATGATAATGATGAATCAAAGAGGAAGAAGAGAGAAGAAGAAGAAGAAGAAGAAGAAGAAGAAGAAGAGGAGGAGGAAATTAAGGGATATCTAAGGGTTACAAGTAATAGTAATCAGGAAAATAACAGACACAACGATAATGATGCTAATAAGAACAATCTTCAAGGAGAATTATATGCTGTTGGTGATAATGATAATGATAATAATAATAATGACGGCGACGAGGAAGAAGAAGAAGAAGATGATGATGATGGATTAGTAGATGGTATTGAGCGTGTAATACCGGCACGGCATATAGCAGCCTGCAAAAGTTGTAAGCACAAGAAAACCATTCTCAGAGAAGTCTTAGGCTCGACAGCGGTACTATTTGTTCTTCTTATGCGTCTACTATAATATAGTGTGTGTTTTTATTATTTAGTAGTTAACTATTATGACACATTGGGGTATTGATCTCAGGTGTGTGTGTGTGTGTGAGTGTGTGTGAGTGTCTGGTTAAACATCGATACTATATACCTTCTTGTTTGATCTCAGGTGTGTGTGAGTTTCTGGTTAACATCGATACTATATACCTTCTTGTCGCCTCCACACTTTCCTTACATGGGGGGGGGCATCTTACGCTACATTCTGGTCCCATTTCTGCTGTTTCCATGCGCCTTCTTCCTTTACTTATACTTGAGGGAGAAGGGTAACTATCCAGGCATTCTTCAGGAGTCACGAAGAAGCAGCCACCACCATCAGTCATCATCTCATCACAAACGTCAATCACGCTCATCACAGTATTATTTCCAATTAAGTAACGAGGAAAGAGCTTCTTATAGTCATCATCACCGTCCTTCCATCAATCAATACCCCTTTCATCATCATCATCATCATCATCATCATCGTCGTCGTCTATCTGGGGTTCTTACCACCAACGGCAGTAGTAGATCGTTACCGCACTCCTCCTCCTCCTCCTCCTCCTCCTCATCTTCTTCTTCTTCATCAAATATTTATATTCTTCGCATTCTCCTTTCCTGGGTAATGATAAACATATCGTACGTATTATTATAAACTTATTCTTGTTAAGAAACTCTTCTTCTTTCTGTCATCATCATTATCACCATCATCATCTTCATCGTCTTGATGATGATGCTATCTATCTATCTATCTATCTATCTATCATCATCCTTAGGGCATCAATGGGCTTTATGTAGGGTTCATTCTTTTAGCGACATACCTCTTCTTCAACTGCAATTTGATTGAAACAGCTGGAGGGGATAAGATGATGATAGCTGGTGCTCTTAAAACACCTCATCACACTTATAATACTCCTACTAGTCCAACAGCAGCAGCAGCAGCAGTAGCCTCAGACCATGGAAGTGGGTTTATTATCGATCATTATCCAAGCGGTAGCAGCAAAAACAAGAGGAGCAGCAGCAACAAGTCTACTTTTAGTACTAGTAGTAGAACTAGTAGCAGTGCTAGGGATCATAAAACTAGTATCCCTCCTCCTCCCCCTTCTCCTCCCCCTGCTGCTGCTGCTGCTGCAGTATCATCACCATTGAAGATACCTCTATTCAAACGATTCACTAGAGAACGAAGAAAAAAATACAATACACCATCAAAAGCCAAGGGTGGTGGTGCTGCAAGATTGTCATTATCATCATCTTCTTCTTCTCCAGTAAGACGATCATCTTATGCAGTGTGTGATAAAAGATGGTACGGATTGGATGCATTGGACATGGGGTTTCTTGCTGATATGGCTTATGATGACAATATCACTGCTGACCACGTTGAAAGGAAACTTGAAAGATACTTCCACAAAAAATCGAAGATCGTCTGGGGTATTTATTTATTATATTATTGCTACAAATTACTACAAACTGCCACTACTCTGCATTACTTACTTACTAATGGCGGTTTCTCAATTCTCTGCTCATTCTCTCGTTGTTTCATTTCTGACTACTGTTTTTACCTCTCCTCTTCCTCCTCCTTGTCCACAGATAATAATAAAACTGATAGCAGTTTCTAATCATTTCCTTCCTCTTATTATTATTACTGTTGTTGTTGTTGTTGTTGTTGTTATTATCATTACAATTATTCTTTTCAGCCTCATCATCGATTTATGTGAGGCATGTGTAATAGAACTATTGTGATAATATTATTATTTGTTGTTACTATTCCTGTGTTACTACCACTACTACTACTACTACTTCTATTTTGTGTGATGTTGTAGATAAAGTGAAAGTTCAGGATTCTCCCAGGTATCTATAACTCACATGCTATTCACGCTGATAAATAAAGCTTGGCCATCATTATCATATGTTTTTAGAGAGGGGGGGGGGGAGGGGGAGAATGGAAAAATAAATAAGGTGTCCGCTGAGAATCAATAATAATAATGATAAAATAATAACAATAACAATAATAATAATAACAATAACAATAACAATAATAACAATAACAATAATAATAATAACAATAATAATAATAGGCATTTTTCCGTACGAATTACGCACAAGGATTATGCAAACGAGCCGTTCCATATCGTTTCTGTTAGTGGAACCAACAAAGCGAGAGGTGCTGGCTCTATCCTCGGCTGATGATAATGAATGTTTTGCCACCGGCGTGTTGTCATCCATCCATCATTTTCAGGATATATGAATATATTTATATATGTATAAAAAGTCGAAGGTTGAATGATTATTCGTGATCACAGTAGTTCTGTTTGATTCAGATGTATATGAAGATGTCGCAATATGGAACGAGGCAGGGGTTTTGAGGCTGATAAGCATGCTTGTTCCGGTTGAATGGTGGTGGCAATCAAATGTTGTTGCGTCTTTGGCTGCTGCAGCTTCATGGCCTTTCTTTGAACCGAGATATGTCGATGAAATGGTGAAGAAAGTTCAGGACCTGAGAACGAGAGAAACCAAGAAGAACAACAACAACAAGAAACCGTCGCCCTCGTCATTTTCCTGGCTGTATAGCAGCAGCAGTAGCAGTAGCATAATAGCAGCAGAAGAGCAGCAACAACAACAACCGGTGAGAATAACAAGAAAGAGTTTCTGATGCTGTTCATAGTAATAAATGGTGATAATGATGATAAACAACAACAACCGGTGAGAAGAAGAAGAAGAAAGGGTATCTGGTGCTATGTGATAGTGATGGTAGTAGTAGAAGTAGTAGTAGTAGTAGTAGTAGTAGTAGTAGTAAATGGTGATGATGAATGATGATGATAGTACTTGGTGTTTTGTTCGATATTGTATGGTCCTGTACTAATCGCTTTGAGGATAATACTACTACTACTACTACTACTACTACTACTACCATGCCTCTCACTATAACATCAACCTTTTGTTAACCCACCACCACCACCACCTATGGTTTTGAACAGGTGATTTTCACAGGGCATTCATTAGGAGGGGGCATTGCTGCCATATTAGGAGCCAAAACGCATAGAGCTGAATCACTGGGGTTTTCGAGTCCAGGAGCAGCTTATCAAAGCGCTAAATTTGGATTTAGTCTTCGTGATCTTCGATTAACATCAACCACCATATATGCAGATAGAGATATCATTCCAGTTATCGATTCCCATGCAGGTTCTGTGCAAGCAGTAGAATGCAGTGCAACCAACTTTAGAGAGTGCCACAGTTTGTCGAAGCTGTTATGTGAGTTGTGGAGGGCTTGTGGAAAAGAAGAGGTTGGAGGCATTCCGAGCGATTATTGGGATGTGCAATGCGACAACGTCGCCTACAATTAAGATCATTGTGGTGTGCTGAAAATGTTATCAATGAATGTTTCCGACGATATTTAATGAGTGACCGAGCGTTCATTGTTCTGCTAGCTGGACAGGGCTCATGTAGAGCCTGATTTTGTGCGGTACATGCATTGCACATGGTGGCATGCTACGATGTTTGTGACACACTAGCACATGTGCGTGCATTGGTGTGTTGATTTGCATTTCGTGCACGCCGCATGTTTTGCAAAGAATGCTGTCGATCATGTGCGTCGCATCGCAGTGTGTGAGCACATGTTGGCATGTGGCATGCTAGCATGCAGCACAATGCACACATCTGGACATGCATCAACATTAGCGCGGTAGCCGCTGCATTGCACAGCTCTAGAGCTACATGAGGATGACCATTGAACAAATTTGGTTGCAATTGATCACATCCGTCTCGATCACGATAGACACAGCTAGACAGCAATGTCATGCACTAGTGCATGTGTTGTGCAAATTGTGTCACGTTTAGCGTTGTCCATGACATTGTGTCAGACGGATGTGGTGAAATGTTTAAATTTTTTCAATGGTCATCCTAATGTAGCTGTGCAGTGCAGCGGCTACAGCGCTCAAATTGTGTATGTTTGTTTCCCTGGTCACGTGCTGCATGCATGCGAAAATACATTGCGATTTGGCATTGTGCAATGCCGGAATGCATGACCGCGGCTGCTAGAGACAGTCTGCGATCAGCCCATGGCGGCTTTGGTCATCCATTCATCCATCACGTTGGCTGGGGCCTGCTCTGGTGCTGAGCGCTGCAAGGCTAGAAGGGCCAAGTTTTCTCTGTGGCTAACTGCTGTCTCAATGTGCCACTGTGGAACGTGCTGCTTCATTGCATGGTGTGCATCTAGGGTGCATGTCGCTGGCCCACGCACGCATGCGCATGCACAACATTGACTGAGAGATGACATACGATTCAGATCTGTGGACTCATTGCTGCATGGCATTCATTGCCGCATCGCAGCATGCGCACACAGAACAGCTGATTGCGCCTTGCATGTCAGGTCTAGGTTGCATGCACGCTGCCACGGTGCATTTCATTCTCACTAGATGTGATGTGTTAGGTGAGGAGGGAACACGTTGTTTTCGCGGAGATTTGATTCAGCAGAGTGCACGCACCAAACTCGCGACCGAGGCCCCACGCACATGCAGCAGCCTGTTGCTATCTCACGCTTTAGGCAATTATTGGGCAGGACACGTACGCAGTGATTCATGGCATCTAAGCGTAGATTGAAGGCGTCTACGTACTACTGCGACTTGCTGCAGCAGCACGTTTTCCCACCTTTAGATGTCAAGTATGTGGCATACAAGCCAATTACAGAAATCATATTTTATTGTACCTTATGCTTTTCAGTGATCAAAGATTACCAGATGCCTCTCTACATGCAGCAATGGTGTGATCGTCAATCACAAATGCATCTTCTCATTGATGTACTCTTTCAATCGCTTTCTCATCTTCCTGCTCTTGTTGTTAGACTTTACCCACTTGGTAGTTACGCGAACAAAGGAACATCATGGGCAAACTGCTTTGTTTTGGAATATTTACTAGTGTCTTTTGTTGGGATTATTCAGTAGTAATCCATAAATGCTTGTGTATATGAATGATCCTGTAGCCCCCTATCAACAGAGATAGAAAAAGAAGACTCCTCATTTAAAGCTCTATTCTCTTGCATCTGTACTTGAATTACTGTTGTGGCACTTTCTGCTTCTACTTCTATCGCCATCATTTCTTTTAAAATGAACTATTACTATCTACTACTACTACTACTACTACTACTACTACTACCATTAGGATTGCATTTTTTGCTGTCGTAAAAAAGCGGCTCGTCGCCATGACGTCATTGGCATGAGCTACCCCCACAATCGTCAAACTCCCTGCCTGGATTCAATGAATGGAGAACTATGAGAGGAGGAAGACAATCGACGACGAGGACGATTAGGGAATATAGTAATATTGATAATAGTTTTTAAGCAGACTGATAGGATGAATGAAAAGACGTTGATGATGTTCAAAAGATGATGATGAAGATCATAATGAGAAATGTACTCATCATCGTCATGATATATCAGCAATTTGATGATGATCATCATCAGCATCCTTCACTATTTTGAGCAGCAGCAGCCAAATCAGAGATAGATAATGTGTGAAGATGCTTGACCAAATAATTGAGAAAGTCATCCTTGTTGTTCCGAAATCTCTTTGACAAACAGGCCGTGCAGCTGTGGTATTATGATGATGACTGGATGATTAAGAAGTAGTCACAATTCTAACACAGCAATTGTCTAAATAATAATCATAGTAATAATAATAATAATAATAATAATAATAATGATAAATAATATGACCACCTGAAAGCTGCCATATAAACGGAGAATGTTAGCCCACTTCTCAGCACGTTTGAACATATCTGCATTTAGCCACACATTTAACCAAATTACTTCATTTACTGTCATCAGCCCTGCTGCTGTCATCATTTTCGATTCCTCCTCCTCTCTTCTTGTTGCATTTATTACTATTCTAGTACCTGTCTTACACCACCTAGCTTGGCAGGAGAAGAAGGTTCCACGTTCCTGATGATGATCATGACGATGATGACGACGATGATGATGAGGAGGAGGAGGAGGAGAAATATATGGGAATGCCGTATAAATTATTGAAAAAGATGCATGACTAAAAGGCTGACGATCCATGATAAACCAATTTATATTGATTGCATTGTTGTGAATCGTAAGGCTGACGATCCATGATAAACCAATTCATATTGATTGCATTGTTATGAATCGTTACCAATTTGTTCCAACACTCTCTGCCATTCCCCAGAAAACTCCAAACTTTGCCCCATGCACCACAGACTCGGCAACCTTAAATAAAAATGACATTTATTCAATGGAGGCCAAGGAGGACATGGTTGCGGCAGAGGAGGATAGGAGGAGGAGTGGGGAGAGTCATAATCTATTTTCCCATTATCCATAATCGTTACTAATACCACCACTACTGCCACTATATTTATCACTCATTAATCATTATTATCATCATCGTCATCATCATCATCATTCTCTTGCCGTTTGAATAATAATGACCCTTGAAGTGCAGTCAGGTGAATCAGTCATTTTAGGATGATCCAGCACCAGCGCTCACAAAAAGTATTCTTTGCAACTACTCGCAAGATATAGCTGCATCACTTGGAGCTGAAAATGGTCTTAGGAAGAAACCAAGGTGGGGCGGACACAGCCTTCTTTCCTTTGCAGGAGGGTGGGTGGGGTAAGATCTCGTTGTTTGTTGTTGTTGTTGTTGTTGTTGTTGTTGTTGCAAGTGTTGTTAGTTAGTTAGTTAGTTAGTTAATCTTTTCGCGCCCTTGACTTCCCAGCTATGTTGTTACACCGAAGTGATTTTCATAGTGGATGTTGTTAGTTAGTTAGTTAGTTAGTTAATCTTTTCGCGCCCTTGACTTCCCAGCTATGTTGTTACACCGAAGTGATTTTCATAGTGGATGTTGTCTCATAACGGACATTGCGAAAGTCAAAATTTGCATGGCAAAACATGGCAAAATTTGTGACTTATGGGACTAATAAACTTTTTTCTTTTGTTGCAAGTGTTGCTTGATATGATTACAAGATTTCTATGCCAAAACTGGGATTAATTATAGTCCCATAGATCTAATTGATGTTGGTGTTGTTGTTTCCTACCACTGTTGTTGTTATTGTTGTTATAATTATTTCCATAATTATCATTATTTGTTGGTGCAAATACTAATATCAGTACAACGCTGTCTACGACTAGTATCCTCCCCTCCACGAGGAGAGAGACAGACGACGGTCACGCCATAATCCACCACCATCGAGTGGTAGTGATGAGAAACTACACGAGAAATATACTTTACTTACAACTTTAATTCAACCATTACCCACGTGTTGATTGGATTGGTCATCATCTTCATCTTCGCCTATTGATACGTCTTCGTCGTAGCAATAACCACTATCTCACATTTCTCACTTGTCCAAATTACTTTTATATATCAACAAGGAGGAGCCAATGTCCGTTGCTTCCATCATTACAGCAAGACCATGCAATATGCCAATGCCCTCTCTTTCTACTTTCCGTGTTCCAGATGCGGCGACCAAAATTCGATGCTTTCAAAGCCCTCCCCCACGTTGGCACCTTGTTAGCCATGCATCGCAAGATAGCAATGATGCCGACACTTTGAACGGGTTTGTTGTGAAAGGAAAGCAATTTCTGGATGATCTTGGGTCCGGTTTGAGCAGATCGCCTGAGTTTGATCGATCCGTGGTAACTAGGGAGTTGTGGGACACTGAGCAGCTTGGAAAGAGAGGAGAACCTTATGTTCTCGGTCAAGTTGTGCTAGGTCTGCTGGTCATTGCCCCTATTATAAATCTTGAACCCGTGGTTCGCATCCTAGCGTTCAGCGCTGTAAGCTTGGCCACAGTTATCATATTATCTTCATTGGGCACTTTGGGAAGTAGTTTGACGCCACTGCCAAAGCCAAGAGAGAACGCTATGCTAAAGACAGATGGCATGTTTAAGTACAACCAAGTTTTTCCTCTTTCAACTGATATTTCGTAGTAATGTGATTTAATATTCATTAATTAGGTACATGCGTCATCCACTATATATGGGTTTGATCTTGGGCTCTTTCGGACTCGCCGTTCTCACTTCCAGTCTATCACGCGGCATGTTTGCGGTAGCATTAACAATAGTTCTGAATTACAAAGCAGAGTTCGAAGAAGAGAAGCTAGTGGAAAAGTTTAACGAAGATTACATAAGATACATGTCAGCAGTGAAAAGATTCTGGATACTGTAGACAAACAATGTCATATACATCGAATAGTCAGCGCTGTAGATCATAGAATGTGCATATGTAGGTAAAATGATGATGCTATACAATGCACATTAACTTACTTTCTCCTATCTAGCTATGTCCATTCTGCAGAGTATGTGCATCGCACTTTGCACTAGCCAGCGATCATTACGATGTTGGACGGCTCTGCAGGCTGATTGCAGCAACAGTGGACGATCCACTACCAAGGTGTTCATTCCACGCCCGGTCACGCTAGCACGCCCAGGGCTAGAGGGGCGTGCTAGCGTGGTCATTGGACTTGCGTGTGGCACCACTGTGCACAACGACGTGTGTGCGCAGTGCGTCTGGGAGTCCACAAGCAGCTAGCTCTGAGGGCCGCAGATTGGCGTGCAGTGTGCGTGAGAATCACAGTCTAGCACTCTGCCACTCACACATCGTCCAAGTTTAGTTTTGTGTGTTTGAACAACGCCACGCACAACGTGCGGGGAAAGTCAATCAAATTGCATCCGTCTTTGCATCGTGCAAGTGGTGTCTCGTTCGAACAACGCCACACACAACGTGCGGGGAAAGGCCGCAGCACCGAGTCCACAAGTTTCCGCCTGTGAACTGCTGCTAACGATAGCGGCACGCGGAGAGGCCAGTTTTCAGCGTCCGCAGAGTTGATTGACCACTTTGTTCTTGCACGTTCATTTCGACCCACCAACAATGAGGTCGGTGCACTCTTGTGGTGGTTCATGAATGAGTGAGTGCAGAGATTCCAATGAGGGATTGAAAGCTGAGATGTGAGAATCAACGTCGGCACATTGGTTTCCACGAACAATGAGCAATGAACAGTGATGATGAACTTCACTTCCAAAACGTTGCAAGAACAAGAACAAGAACAATGATGATGAACTGCACTTCCAAGACAATGAACAATGATGATGAACCACGTTTCCAATACGTTGCAAGACGTTTGCAGTGTGCGAAACGCAGTGCCTCGAACTGGCTTTGGTGAGGACCATGTAGCGCGTACCACTACGCGGGCACAAGTCACGTGCGACAACAAAGGGGTTGTCGCGGATATAGAATATAGATAACGTAGATATTAATACAGCATAGGCACGTGGGTTCCGGCGGGACTCATGGCAGCACACCGGAAGTGTGCTGCCCCACGTGCGGCGGCATTCGCGAAAGCTTCGCGAATGATTACGCAGTGCACGATTTAATAAAAATATAATCTTTAATAAAAATAAACACAACTCTTCAAAAGGAAGCAAACGTGCCTTTCCCCCCCCCTGCCTACTTGTGCACGTAGCGCCTCGGCCTGTGAACACCTTACGCGCAACAACCTTTGGCTTCCACACACGGGAAACGATTTGACTAACAATGTCACAGCAGCTAGAAGAACAGCAGGACTTTGGCTCGCAGGCCGTGCAAGGGCACGAGCAGAAACAGGAAAGGAAGGGCGATACGGACGCTAAGGAAGGAGGAGGAACACCTCCACAGGCACCGCCGGGACCAGCACCCGGGATTAAGAAAGCAGATGCAGCAGCAGAGGCACTGGAGAACTTCTACGAGGCGGACGACGAGGACGTGGCCGCCGAAAGCAAGAAGGTCGTAATGGCATTACGAGCCTTGCGACCCAGGGCGAGCAACTACGCCAAACTGAAAGTATCGATAGAATACAAGTATCAGACACATGATGTTTGGGCAGCTATCATGCAGGACATCATGGATTACGAAGCAGACTTACCTCCAGAGTGGGCAGCTTTGTTTAGGAACGACGGGGGTCTGGGCGCCTCGCGGGGGACGACCCAGAGCACCGTCAAGCAGCAGCAGCCGGTACAGCGGAACACCCAGTTCATGTCTGTTAAAACAGCACCGGTTATGATAACGAAATACAACGGGAAAAGAGGTGAGGCAAGGAGGTGGTGGAAGAACGCTAGGAGTATACTCTGCGACTTTACCCCTAACCCCACCGAAAACGACAAGCTCAAATGGCTAGCTATAATAAAGCAAGCCATGGACCTTTACGAGACAGGCAGGACCCGGATCAGGCAGCTAGAGAAAATACACACTACAGTTAGTGGGCTACGAGACGTTGAGGCGATAATGAAGGCTTTTGTAAATGAACAGGATGCTAACTCCCTACCCCAGGCTATTAGAAAATACAGAGCAATGATGCAGCATGAGAGAGAACCTGTTAGAGACTTTGCCACGCGCTTCCAGGATATGATCGACGAACTACATGATTTTAATTACAACACAGGTGATGATCAGGCAAGGTTTGAAGAGTTCAAGTTAAAGATAAAGGAATCCACTTACGTTACGGAGAAAGGCTACACCACGATGGAGGCAGCAGTGCAGGCTATATCCCTACGCGAGCAGGAGCAGGACCGCAAGTTTACCAGCCCTAAGGTACCTGGCATAGGAAACATTAACGCTATTAAGCCGCAGCGAGACTGGTACAAGGACAGGGAAGGTAACCGACGTTGCGGATACTGCTCACGTAAAGGGAAACACACCGCTAAAGACTGCAGAGACAGGAAAGAAGGACGACCCAGGATGACGATCAGGCAGCTCAACGAACACTACGAGAAGTTAAAGAGAAAGAAAGGCAGAGGACAAGGATATAACAACAGCAAATGGCAAGGCAGCAACAACGGGAAGAACAATAAATATAAGAACAAAAAGCAGAACAGTATCAATGCTATACAGCAGCAGATAAACGGAATATTAGATCACCTTAAGCAGGCGCCGACGAAGACAGCAGTACCAGCAACGCAGGACCAAGACAAGCCCATGACCCTAGACGACATAAAGAACTTAGGAGTATGCAACATTAATGACGAAGACGCTAACAGGACTATCAAAGTTGCTATGACCAAGGTTAAAGTTAAAGACAGCTACGGAGACTACAAGAAACTACCTGCCCTTTGGGATAGTGGCAGCATGCCGAAGTCCTTCATAAGCCTAAGCACAGTAAGAAGGTTAGGACTATTGGATCAAGTGACTAAGAAAGAACGTAAATATGCTCAAGCAGACGGAAGCTCTTCCATGAAGACCGTCGGTGAGCTAATGCTAAAGCTACAGATACCTGGCAGCGACGCGGAGACCCAAATCAAGACCCGAGTAGCCATGACTTTATCCATGGAACTACTCCTCGGACAGGATGCCCTAGAAAAATTAGGGGGGATCATATCATTCTACAATCACAAGATATACTTTGCTAAGTTGCCAAAGAAGTCAGGCAGGACCATCAGCCAGAACATGATACGGCTTGACGAGTGGACCTCTGAGTCAAGCGTTAATGCGTTAGAGTTTATGGACCTAGCGGACAACAAGCTACCTACACCTACCGAGCTACGGAAGAAGAACCCCGGCAAGACCATCCGACAGATAACGGAGCTACTGGACAAGACCCCCCCAGCTGATGATTGGGATATCGACAAAGGCAAAAAGTACATTAATAAAATATTAAACGAGAAGTACTCTGACATCACCAAGCCGACGACGAAGCCCTCCAGCAAGCTTACCCCAGTAAAGATCGAGCTAAAGAAGGGATACGAAGAGTGCATCATCAATGACCCAGAACATAGGCGACCGGAAGCGGACTGGGAAAAGATAGAGTGGCAGATCAATGAATGGGCAAAGGAAGGGAAGATAGAGCCAAGCAACTCACCATGGAACGTGAGACATGTGCTAGCTAAGAAACCTACTTACCCTTTCTTCCGCCTGGCGCACAACTTCATCCGCCACAACCGAGTAATAAAGAGGATCCAGACACCTACACCAAGGATAGATGACGTTATTGAACACGTCATAGGATACAAATACTACTCTTCCCTAGATAAAAATGAATCATACATGCAGACACCCATCCACAAAACCTCCCGCCCCATTACCGCGTTCTCCAGCAGGCACAGGAAGTGGCACTTCGTCGTATTCCCTTACGGCCTAAGCATATCAGGGGATGCGTTCAGTAGTCAGAACTACAGGGCATACACACATGATGGGATGGCGTCTGTGTTGTGGGTGTTTGTGTTTGTGTATGTGGATGATGACATAATATGTACCAACACAGTCGTCGCTCAGATCTTCCTCCTGGAAAATATATTTATTAGGTTTGCACACTTCGGTTTTACTATTAGACTGCAGAAGTGTACATTCCTAGCTACAAGAATCAAGTGGTGTGGATATTACCTGGAGCAAGGCCGCATCACCCCAAACCCCGAGAAAGTAGCAGCACTACAGCAAGCCCCTAAACCTAAGAATGCAAAGGAGTTAAAGTCATTCTTGCAGACTGCAGCTTGGATACTACGTAGGTTCTCCCCTACCTACGCTAGGACTGCAGCTGCTTTTACTACTGCTTACCGGAAGGAGAACTCTGTAGGCCTCAGCTTCGCTAAGGTGTGGGCCAAGGCTGGCCTTGATGCCCACTTCGATAACCTAATAAAGTTATGCAGCAACACCCTATTGAATGCTAAGCTAGACACTACTAGACCAGCTACCCTATGGACAGACTGGTCTAAGCTAGGTATGGCTGCTGTACTTACCCAAGACCAGCAGATCATACGGGTGTGGGGCAGGGCCTGCACAGCAGCTGAGGCCAAGTACAGCCCTACAAAAGGAGAGTATAAAGCCATGACTGAGGCGCAGAGGAAACTAAGATACTACCTGCTGTCGGTGCCCAGCTTCACCTTAATGACTGACCACAAGCCCCTCCTAGGCATCGACCGCAAGCTCGAAGCGCCTAACGATGAGTATGCAGCTATGAGGGCGGACACGGAAGAGTTTAGGGACAAGAGGACAGTGGTCTACGCACCAGGAGACAAGCAGCTTGCTGACTATTTCAGCAGGCTGTTCGAAAAGAAAGTCCCTACCCAGGTCACCCCTATGGTTAACGCGATTACCTTCGAGGACGGCGACTTCCTGCCTGAGCCAGAGGAGCTCCAGCACCTTCAAGAACACCTGGATCCATACAAACACAAGCATGAGGTACTTAGTGATAGGATATATGTATACACTAATAATGTTAGGCGTACCTACGTGCCACGGCGGACCAGGGGAGCCATTCTCTTACCGCCCATGACATGCACACGTAGGAGAACCATATCACTGCTCT
>ADNK01000064.1:0-43051 GCA_000320545.1 Bigelowiella natans CCMP2755 | reverse complement strand
CCCCCCCCCCCACACGTTGCAGGGAGGGGTGGAATGGCGGCGAGAAGATTCCGACCGAACAGCGTAGCAGCAGCGGCATTACGCTTATAAAAAGTAAGCTCAATTCGACGATGAGGATATCTGGGAAGTCAAGGGCGCGAAAAGATTAACTAACTAACTAACTAACTAACTATGGCAAAACATAGCAAAATTTGTGACTTATAGGACTAGATCTAGGTTTGAGCCTTTTTTTTTTTTTTTTTTTTTAGGTTTGGGGCCTTTATTCTGGTAAATTTAATGATAGGTATGTAAGGTGTGCAATTTAAAAGGAAAATTGTTGTTTAATGTTGTTGTTGTTGTTGTTGTTGTTGTTGTTGTTGTTGCTGTAGATCTAGTAGTTGTTTTCGTTGTTGCTGTTTTCGTTGTCAGGAGTTGTTCTTTGTTGTTGCCCAACGTTGGATTGGAAACCAGCTATGAAGAATAATGAGAAAACTACTGGCTTTTCATGTCGCAATAACAAAACGGAGAGGATAGTACAAATCTGGCTTGAACTAGGAGAGTGCAAATGTGACTGTGTTCAGATTCCCAATTTATTTACTTACTTCTTTTCCCATGTTGTCGCAGTAGGGAAAAGAGCTAGATTCATGAATATGAGGTTCTGCCAAAGAGCATTTTGAGCGTGACTGAAGGAAGTTAATTTGGTTAAATTACCTTAAAATATATGAGTAGGGTCCAAGAGCCGAAACATTGCTCTTTAGGCGGCTGTGGGGGGCTCTTAATTATCTCATTTGTCTGCACACACCGAACCACTATGGGATCCATGTCGAAGCCTGCCCTCGCTGCTACTGCTGCTGCATGTGCTCTTGCAGTTCTCGCCCTTTCTTACAACCAAGCTCCAGGTCATATATAATTCACAAGAAGAGGGGGAAAGACTAACAATTGCTTTATCAGCACTTTCCCGAGGAGTGACTGCACGCTCAGCAAACAATCTCAGAACTGTTGCAGCAAACCAACGTAATCATTGCCTTTCATTCTTCACAAGAATAAATGGATATCAGTATATTTCCAAAAATTTAATTTTTTGTGTCTTCAACAGTCAAGGGTGTGAATCCTGCTACGCTTGCAAAGGTAACACAGCCGTCTGTGTGTCACTGTCTCTCCATCTCCTTAACTTGCAGTGTCGTTCTCATTACCACCATCGACATCTTCCAATTTCTTATTCAACCTAGGTTGGCAAGGCTGTGACCCAACTTGTCGGGCCAAATGCTTCCCCTGCGCAATATAAGCAGCTTGCGAACGAAGTAAGTCTGTGTTTAGAGAAGACAGAGCATCTAGTTTCAGAACAGGAACATAGATACGTATTGAGTCTTGAATAAAATGTATTCGATCTTTGAAAGTACTATTCAGTGGAGCCTATACACACAAGAACATTTAACCCAGTATTTTCTCACAAATTCCGTGTTGTTGTAACTTGTTTCTCTCAGGTTGCATGTGCTACCGCCATCCAAGGAAAGAACAACTTCTTGAGGGATGCCGCCTGTGCAAATGTTGAATGGTTGTCAATTCATCTTCGTATTATTCCATTTCATTCTGATTAAGCAACAACACCCTTGCCGCACTTTTTTATAAAGGTATGGACCAAACCGTCAAAACTGGTACCCTGGTGGAAAGGTGGTTATTCTCAGATATTCAGACACCAGAATAAGAAGAAATATGCATGCAACAGAAGAAAGAAGACACCACTATCATAGAGTAGTTTACATATCTATCTTCTGCTTATTCGATGCATCCCTATCAGGACGTTGTCCCCCCTCATTTAAAGGGAGAGCTTCCTGGCGACTTCGGATTTGATCCTTGGAACCTCGGAGAAGACGATCTTCAGGAAAGAGCAAATGAAGAGCTTTACCACGGCCGTTGGGCTATGCTTGGAGCTGCAGGAATCCTCGGACAAGATGTAGGGCGCTACCATAATCTACTCTCCATAACTTAAGTAGCAGTGCCAAATGACATGATGATGGTAGAGTTGGGGAATCATCAAAATATGAAAAATTGAGGCTAAGGTTGTGGGTGGAGAGGGAAATCGAAAGATAACAGCATTGGTTTGAGTTGGTTGTTATGAGAAAGGGTAACGTCGATGTGACAGTAAAGAGAAAAAGAAATCGAGCTTGGAGTTTAGACGGCACATGAATGTATGCTAGTCCTCAATGCATTCATTTCCACTGATTTCTTCCTTTCTCACAATTTGTAGGTTCTCTCCAAAATGGGGTACCCAATTGATGCTAAATGGTGGAATCCTGGAAAGCAAGTAAGTAGGAAAATGGCAGGGGGGGGAGAGGATGATTATCCGTAACTCTTTACCATAATTTCTTCGACTAGCCGTCGGTCTCTGTAATTTACTATAAATGATTAATCATTCTTAGTTGCTTGAAGGCAAGCCAATTGACTACTTGGGAAACCCTAACTTCGTCCACGCATCGAACATCGCCGCTATTTTTGTTGCACAATTCTTCCTCATGGTATATAGTTACACAAAGTGATTTACTCCGTGGCACCCTGTCTTGTCTTAAAACTGATTGAGAGAACAGAAATATTTCTAGCAGTTAGTTCCGTTTACATATAAGTTTCCCGAGCGGTGTGATGAGTTTTGACATAATTAGTTTCATTATGTTGACATAGTGAGAGTAGAAGGGATCATAATTTTTATGTGGGACAATTCAGACTCAATCCATCTATTGTTGCAATGGTAAACGCTTCCTCCACACTATTTTCCAGGCCGGAGCAGAAATTTATCGAGGATACTATGAGAGTGAGGAAGGATCGCAAGGCATGTATCCTGGCGGCATGTTTGATCCTCTGAAGCTTGCTAAAGACCCTAAAAAGATGCAGGAGCTTAAGGTTCCTAGAAATAGTGGCAACAACAACAGCAGCAACCAGTGTAGAAAGAGCATGATCTTTTTCTTTGAGAAGACACGCTAGAATGCACATTTCTCATTCAATTAAATCTTGAAACGGATTACTTTCGAGTCTAATTTTCTATGTTGGCCGTGTGTTGTCTTGTTTATAATCAGGTTAAGGAGATTAAGAATGGACGTGTTGCCATGCTTGCCATGCTTGGTTTCTACGTACAGGGTTTCTCAACCGGTAGTCAAATGCATATTTGTGTTTGCTGTCGTAACACAATGATCAAATTCGATTTTTGACATAAAGAGTTGGAAGCATCGTCATTTTGTCATGTGATTTTTAATTAGGAAAATCGCCATTGGACAACCTGAATGATCACTTGGCAGATCCTTTCAATGTACACGCTCCTACCTCCTTCAACTGAATATAGAAAGTCGGGACGAACTTTCCTGTTTCTGTGAAAACGTTGTGGAGTTAGATCAATAATTAATATATATTGATCAAACAACAGTGGCGTATCTAGACTCTTCGATTTGATATTTCCCACAAAGATCGAACGGACGATGTCACACGAAAACTCTTTCTTGTGATAGATAGATACTTTCGCAGCCTGCAATATGGTTGCATCTAGTAAAACATGATTCCCTCATGCCAATTTTTGCACGCTGACTGCCACGACGCCAACACTGTGATGCGCACGCGCGGCTACTGAAGCTTGGCTGTGGGTGTGATGCTAGCTAGTTAGCCAGACGCCGTGAGTAGAAATGAAAGCTATACTAGTGTAGTAGGCATCATCAAATGCCTAGCAAATGCACATCTACACATGTGAACGCAATATCAATTAAAAGAAGCGCGTCGTCATTCGTCATGTAATGTTGTTACGTTCTAGCAGCTATATAGCTAGCTGGCTACCGCTGCCCCGAATGTCCCGAACCCTACATAATGCTATGCGTTAGATGCGACAAATCTATAGTAGTCTAATAGAAGTCTGTGCTAGCTAGCTATGCACAACTGTATCAAACGTGTAACGAATGGCATGAATTTTTAATTGAGAGTCATTGAGTGCACATTTGCGTATATGCGCGTTCATGTGCGCCCAGGCTAGCAGGTGCATGCTTTTTGCGTGCGTGTGCTGAAACTTCGCACGTCCATGAAGCTAGTGTGCACACACCCTCATGAGCTTGCAAAACTTGTGGCACGCAAATGCAAATGCGCTAGCGTGTTCAAAAGTGGTAAGAATTTTTCAATTTTCGCCCGCTGGCAGGCGTTGAAAAATGAGGTTTTCAAGCTGAAATTCGAGAAAAAAATCAAATTTGAACCTCAAACAGGCTCGCGTGTGCTTCCAATGTCCAATTGCAACGATTGAGCGCGCCAGACCGCAGGCGCAAAGCACAGTTTGTTCAAAACCCACTCGTTACCGGGATTGATACAGGTGTGTGCAAGTCTAGACTTCTATATTTCGGTGCGACATGTAGTTTTGCGAAGTAGTTACTAGATTAGTGACATAAGCAATTACACACTTTATAACTTACCACGTAGCTAGCTCTACTAGTCTAGCTATAGCTTGGATTAGCAGTATATAGCCTTATGTGGCTATAGAGCATACCGGGTCAAAAGCAAAGAACATGTGTACTAAACTATATATGTTCGTACGTGCGTACGCTATATAGCCTCATATGGCTAAAGGGCAGGGACAGCTAGACTGGTGTGCACAAAGCTAGCTAGTCTAGTAGTGTGGTGTTCTAGCAGTGATGCACGCGCGCAGTCAGTCACGGGTGATTTTGCCGCCGCAGCACATGGCGTACGTTGGATCTAGACTTCATCATCACATTGCCATATGAACATGCTATTTGTACTATACGTCCATGCTAGCATGTGCGATGCACTGACTACGAACACTAGAACAAGACGGTTTGATTTGCATGTAGCATGTGCCGTATCGTCACGCAGTGCAACAGTTCCTGCCACATAGCATAGTGGTGAAGAACATTCACACGATTTGATTCGTGCAGCTATATCTGATATTATCGATTAGCGAACGTAACGCGCATGGTGTCAACGAGAGCGCAGATTAAGTCGGGATCGATGGATCTAGAGAAAATAAAGCTAGATAGTGCTCTTATCATAATTCAACGAAGACCTGCAGCCCAATCTTTCATTATCTGTGCATCACACAATTTTATTTCAGCAGAAATCGTAAACTGAGATGAAGTAACAGCGATCTGTGAAATACACGGTGTGTAATACATCTGAGCTGCTTGATGTTTTTGGTCTTACGTGCCATCATCTGGGATGCAACATTGACGTTCATTTCGCGTTTAGATGTCAGCCCAATGGTACATTGAAACATGAATAAAAATGAGTTGTATTAGTATTCCCACCATGTAGACTGATTCGCTAAAAAAAGGACCTGTGTCCCACGAGGAGAGTAGATCCATCACAGTCCAGGAATTTAAAAGCGGACTATTGGGGATTATACATGCCGAGGATGTTCGACAAATCTTCTTTGCTTGTGAAGCTTCACTGCAAAGACTCATGCTGCTGAGTCCTCGGGTCTCACACATCGCAGTTGCCCAGGTTACGTTTGTTGACGATTCAGCGGTGAAGTTTGATACCATGATCGTGTTTATACTCTGCCTAGTGGAGTTGTGCCCTAGTTTCCGTGCCATTCTTCTCATCAATCCCTCCCTGGTTCGTGTGACAATCCTTGCAGTCCCAGCCATCGTATGTTGGACGAGACCGGTTCTCGCGCTGCTCTGGTGGGTATTCTCGAGAATCTCCAACCGATCTCAAATAGCACGTTTTCCGGAGTTTCTCTCGAGATAAAAAAAAGTCTCCATAAAAAACTCCAAATTTTTAAGCAATATTTTGCTTATTCATGCACTTATAACAAATGTTTCTCATCAGATCTAGGGTATTAGTCATCTATATCATCATTTTTCCCTTTATTTTCTCGATATTTTCAGTTCGTTTGGAGAGGATGAAGTCTGATTTATTATACATAATGATTACAGAGAAAAAGTTCTGTACGTCAAGAAAGAGGATTTGCCGGTTCAAAGAATGCGGTACGTCTCTGAACAATTTCTCGAGAAATGGCATCTTGAAGTTTCTGAAAACGCAATAATTAATTTAAGCGCCTCAGAGATATATCTACAGCCGTGCAGTCCAACTAGCTTTCTCTTCCCTCAGACAATTCTTCCACAATGGGAGGTTCATTGGGAACAGCCCATAAAATAGTGAAAGAGCTCGACTGGAGCGAGACCAGGGATCTCAATGAAGACGAACTCGGGATGCTCGTAGAAACGGTGATCCAAACAGTTCTATCTCCTCCTTAGTTCTTGCTTACCCCAAAGCTCATAATGTCGATCCATTCTTAGATGAAAGAGCATCCTAAGTTTCAGAACAGGAACATCGATACGCAGATGATGTTGAGACAGGTTCACTCCCCCTACCCCCTTTATCCCCCACCTGCCCCCTCTCTTCCTTTCTCCCTCTTTCTCTTATATGAATGCATAGATAGATTAAGGAAGTTATGTGAACTCTTTAAAGGCACAGGAAATTGCGGAAGCAGCTGAGTCGGGAAAGAATTCGAAAAACAAGGGAAGATCCATGGGATTTGGACGAACTAGGTTGGCAGAGATTTTCTAAAACATTGAAACAAAACTTGTCCCTAGCTAAGATTCGCAATAGCCAGTCCCCAGAAAACATTTTTCCAGATGTGAATAATACAGCTTTGTTAAAATACGAACACACTGCTTGTAGAATAGAAATAGATTCTATTTGCCAGATTACGAGAAAACACTAAAATTGTTTCTTCAGGGCTGAACAGCCGAGGGGCACCAACGACAGAACTGTTGATTTACCTACCCTCAAGGTTGGCATATACTTTCTTATAGATATGCGATGCCCTAATGATATTACCTCAGGAATGGTTTGAACGAGAGGAATTTACGGAAGCAGACTTGCAGCTACTACTCAAGATGATCATAGAGAAAAAACCAGAGAATAAATGGAAGGTGAATTACGATTATTAGCATCTGATCTAATATTTCATAAGGTACTGATTGATAATCTATTGCCCTCTTAGGCTAAAGATAAAATTGATGCTCTGGATTTGAACAAGTGGAGAACAGCTATAATTCTGGAAGTCAAGGATCTTAAGATTTTAATCCACTTCGAAGGTGGTTAATACTCAGTTTACAAGATAACCGTGTATGCTATTGGATATCCTCAAGTTGTCTAATACTGAGTTTAATTGCGACCGCAAAAGGTTGGGACAAGAAATGGGACACCTGGCTCCACATTGTCAAAGATAAAGACAAGATAAAGCCTTATGGGGTATTATTTGCGTTCTCAACTTCTCTGGTTCTTATCCAAGCCCTCACTTGATTTTCCTCTACTACAGGAAGAAACGAAAGGTGCATGGACAGGGCAAAACCAGTCGTGTCCATATATTAACTTCAACGCTGAAGCAGAAGATTTCAAACAAGTTCTCGTTTTCAAATCCATGTTGTTTTGTATATCTGAATCTCGGCACGATATCGTGAAATTACTTTAGATGTTGGAAGGCCTAGACTCTTTTGAGGAGAAGTACAGCAAAGGTGACCTTTCGTGCGTACTTCTACGTGAAGGAAAGGATCTAACACTTGATATTAACGAAGGAATGGAAGATATTAAAGATCAAGATGTTGAGTATCTTCTTATGGGAAACGGTTAGAAGCCACTGACTCCTTTGCCTGTGTTTTTTCCCCAAGAACACTACAATCGGCTAAAAATTGATGTTACAATTTCATAGGGGTTGCCCTAGCTGATACAATGCTTAAGGCACGTCCGATAGATCAATCGAAAGATGGGACGGTAAAAATTATTTGAATTTGAAATACAACTCAAGGGGGCAGCGTATAACATAAAAATTTATGCACAAACGCTCGCGAATATCGTTGTGGCCAACTAAAGGAACTATATTTGGATTTTTATGTAATTCAGAGCATGTAATTGAACGTATATCTCATTATCAATAGGAAATGAATGCAAAACAAATCTTTATTAAATCATTAGGTACCTGCAGAAGTCATATCCAGATATTTACGTAATCTAACAGTAATGTTCAAAACGGCTAATCTTCATGAAAAGAAGATCGAACAGGTATTGCAACAGATATTAATTGTATCATTAGTCACTGCTGACCCAGCTACTTCCTTTTCTGCTAGATATCTTCTCTAACATTACAGACACACATACAATATAGGTTCCTCAAGCGGGCAAGCTTGTTCTTGATCGAATTTTGCAGGTACGTACAAATTTTTGAAACCAAAAATACCGTTATTAATTACTTTCTTCTGCATCCGTTATGAATTCACCCGGACATCTGTGTAAAATTGTATCTATGATACATTTTAGATACTTGGAGGAGATGAAAATCTGACATACTACTACTACGAAAACGGTTATCATTTACCTTTCACGAGAGTGTCTATTTATTTTCCCGCGTTGATTGTATTTTTGCAACATCCATTTTTCGCTTAAAGTGGTATGTTTTATCTTTCCTTCCTTTTTATTATATTCAGGTCCTCAAGTGAAGGAACTTCCTGGAGTTGGAAAGTTTGCCAAAAAGGTGAAATGTGTGGATTGATATTGTACACAAATATGTGGGTGTCAAAACTCTATTGCAAGGAAATAGAGTCGACAAGTTGTTTCATGTCTTATTTCTCTGATTTCATTTTTTTATAACCACAGATCAAGAATATGTCTATGATCGAAGTCAATCTCGTGAATCAATTCGGTGCGGATGGAGGGTAATGATAGCTAAATAAACGATACGTGGAAATTGGTAATTTTGCAAACTTGGCAGGTTTGATGAAATAAAGAATCGTGTACGTGCCGTGGCAAAGAATGAGAAGGATACTCCGCTTCCATACTCCTTTGCCGGTGTTTCAAGAATGATAAAACTGGTAATTTTGAAATCCTAAAACAATTCATATTGGTCATCCTTCTCACTGACAAACCAAATTGTATGTAATATTTCAATAGGTTTCAAAACTGAAACCCTCGCTGCGGTCTGAATTCTTAGAGGAGTATACACGTGAGCTAGATTTGTTTAATCTCGTGGAGCCGGTACTTTCAATTACTCGAATAGCTTATACTTCAATGGATTGTTATTTAAAAAATAATAATTCCAAGTCTATGTGATTTTCTCTCTCTTGGAAGAGCTATCTCATTAATTGTCTTCGTAATCATTTTTTTCATGTTTCGCAATCTTTCAGGCTCTGAGCTCCCTTGACGAGAACGGCATTCGTTCGTTGGAGACGTCGGATATTAACAACTTAGGTCGGATACATCATTTTGCACTACTACAATTAAATCCTAGGCATCATCGCTATTATTATTATCGGCACTGTCATGCATTATTCCACTTTTTTAAATCTATGTATCCTGCGTTGGTTCCACTTGTTATATGAAGGAATCAAGTAGTAAAAGTCGTTCATGCATGTTTCGGTTTAAATGTTACACAGGAAAGGATATCAAGTCCTTAACCAGCGGGTTGGAAAAAGCAAACAAAGTCCATCGTTTCATAGAAGAAACAGAGTTATCCGTAATTAAACTACTTCTCAAGGTGGGATGAGAATGCTCTTCGTGGGAAGTGAATAGAATCCTCGCCTCCCCTAGAAAACGACATCCTCTTCCCTAAATGTGCTAAAAGATTTGCATTGGTACATCATGATTCCTTCAGGTTGACCAACTACCAAAGAAAATGGACGCACTGAAGTTCTTGGGTAACATCATTCGTGCTCTGGATGAGAAGAAAAAACCCAAGTCATACGGATTTTCTTGGTGGCCGGCGATTCGTCCTGGACGGTATATTTGATTTCCGATTGAAAAGAAAACATATAAGTTTGGTATTCTTTTGTATTTGCGCAGTAATGGGGGACGCCAGCAACAGCAAGAACCTGAATTGAAAAAATTGAATTGGATACAAAACGGATTTTTCCTTCAGTGGCTCCAAGACGAGAAGATTGTAGAATCTATTTTGCAGGCAAATTCACACCAATTGGTGATACAGCTTAGTGTGCCCATCCTCAAATTCCTAGCATCAAATAAGAGACTAACAAAAGATCATTTGAAAACTCTCTCGACTTTGTTTGAGGGAGCGGACTCAGAAACTTCAAAAGTCATTTCTGCCGCAATTGCAAACGTTGCAGAGGAGCTACCTGAAAATCAATTGCGCGATATGTACAGCACATTCACAGATGATGGCAAAAAGGAACTAAAGGATTACACATTACCGGAGTTGAAGCTAATTGGAGACTTCACAACATCAGCCATCAAAGCCACTGGTGGCAAAGGCAATGTTTTTGGAGTGAATATCTTCTGGGACATGCTTCAAGGAGAAAATCAACCCGGTCTCACGCCAGAGACAGTGAAACTTGCTAAAAAATTGCTGAAAGGCATTTTTATCTCTGATACGATAAAGGAGTATGGATCTTTCATAAAAAGATGTGTAAAGAACCTGGAGAAAGGCAAGAGTGTGGTGACTAGCCTGGAGTTACTAAGCCTCATGCTGGAATCACCAGATCCAAAAACGACCTGCAAATCAATTTTGAAAATTGGAAAAGACTACAGGCTGTTGAGCAAGTTTTTTGAAGACTACAAAAACTATAATACAGCTGCCTATCTCAAGCTTGAGGTATTGCAAAAAGATTCTAAACAAGGGAGTGAAAGTGAAAATCTGGAGGATCTTATTACAGATGAGACAATCTTACACGGCAGTACTCCCCACTCGCAGCAAATATCTTCCAGGTTGGAGTTTTTACAATTTTTGATTCAAAACTCAACCCTTGCGCTCACGAAGGAAGATGTTGATTCTCTTTGGAGTGTTTGCGTGACCGAAAGTGTAATTCCGGATGACATTGCACAGTTTATGCGGTGGCTTAGTAACTGCATGCTGGGAAAGGGGGGTAAATTGAATAAGGTCAAGCCCAAAGCAAAAGGGGATAAATCTGATAAAGAAGAACGCAAGATCTACGATGCTTTTGATGCGAAAAGTAGTGCCTCGATGTTCTCTAAGCTTGAAAAAACATACAAACATGCTAAGACTGGAAAACCGGTATTTGTGACTCCAGAATGGTACTCTTGTTTCGCAAATACGTTCATAAGTACGAACAAGAAAAATGGAGCCTTTGACAGTAACGGTTATGTGAAGGACTACGACAAAATTCGGGGTAGAAATGCTTTGTGGAACTTCGCATTGCGAGAACCCAATCCAATAGTGAGGGGACAAGCTCAAAAATTCTTAGTGAGTGCACACATAAAGCTAGATATTAATATGAAAGGGGATTCAAAGATCCACGTGCTAAAATGCTTCTTGGAGAAATGCTCTTCAGAACTCTCCATGCAGAAGAAGGCTGAAGAGAACAAGAACAACGCAATTGTTCGTGATTCAGTCATGACTGTGCTTGGCCAGCTTCTGAGAAGGGTTGAGAAAGGAGAAATGGTTATAAGACCTTTGTTTAAAGTTAATGAAAAGGTTTGCGCCTCATGGAAAAGACCAGCAACTCCGGAAGCTACTCTCTATAATGCCACAGTTATGAAAGTAAACACTGACGGAGATGAGATAACCTATTCTTTGCACTACGCTGATGGCGATAAAGATCCGGCGGCCAAAGAAATCAACATTCTCACAAAGGATAGGAAAGTAAAAGTTCGGCCTCCTTTGGTTTTATCTGATGCTGAGAAGTTTCCAGCTCTTTACCTATCTGGGGAAGTAAAGGGCGGCGAAAAATTCCTCGATCTTGCAATAGATGTTATGGAGAAAGGAGGACAAGCAGGTATGGAAGCATGGGAATTACTCAAGATTCTTCCTTACAACAAACAAGCCTTATCGGATGTTGTAAAAAAATTACCGCATGGTGCGAAAGAGTATGAAGCCATGCTTCCCGCACAACCAGAACGCTTGTTGTACATACTTACCGTCTTAGATCCAAATAAAGCGTTCACTGTAAAAGAGAACCCACTGGCAAATATATCTTGGTGCGCTGCTTTCATAAAGGGAGGAGCGTTGAGCCATCTTGTCAAGATTTTGGGAAAATTTGATCCTTCTCAGATGATGAAAATGCCGTTAAGACGTCTATGTCTCTCCAAACTCCTCAACCTGATATGCTACTTTCTTACTGCTAGTGAATGCCAAGTACGCGTATCCGTCGAAGATGTGTCTAAAGCTGTAAATATCAAAGAAGTTCTGAATCTGTGTATGAAATTTCTACTTCTTGCAGTCAAAGCTCCAGACGAAAATGCGTTGAAGTCCTTACTTACAACAGCCGTCATTTGCTCCCGTATGGAACCCAAGCTTATTTCTGATATTCCACGGTCTGCTCCATGGAATGGTGTATTCGCTGCGGCATTGATTGAAAATGAAAACGTAGATGTACAATCAGCATTTACTAAAGGAATGGCAGAGCTGTGTGAGCACTCCATCGAATTGCCTGCGGTGTACCGTAAACCCACCGATGACTCAAAAGGAGAAGGAAAAAATGATGACGACCAAAATGGCCAGAAGGCAGGCGAGAACAATGCAGATTCGACCGATTCAAATCAAAATAATGCAGAAGACAAAAAGAAAGGGGATGAGAGAAAATCCAAATTGTCTGACGACGATGCCTCACAAAATATGGAACTTCACCTGGATATTCACAGACTCTTTTTGATCCTCGACCTTGATAAAAATAAAGAATTGGATCCGAGTGAATTGCACAGACTTTTCTATGGGGGAAAACCATTCCCTCCAGGTGTAGCAGATGGCGTTGATTCGTTCATAGCTGCCGCAGATGAGAACAAAAATGGGAAGATTAGTTTCAACGAACTTTCCAACTACTTTAAAGCAAAAAAACTTACATCATTAGATTTGGCTGTTACGTATCAACGAATCAGTGAAATCAAACGAGGACTCGATGCAAAGAGTTCAGGCGCGAAAGGTCTAAGACAGGGTGTTCGAAGCCATTTTCTTCCTATTCTGCTGTCGCGATTCACAGCATTGGATACAAAGAAAGATTGTGCGCAGTTCCTAACTCTGATGGGTGCTTTGATTCGCCAGAGTGAGAGTATTGAGGCTTCGGATGCAAAAAAGATAGCTGAGTCACTCGCTCAACTTATTAAATCACATCCAATGCGTGAACGAAACTCTCGGGACAAAGACGCGGTCTTAGGTGCATTTATGACTTTGACTGCTGAAACTATTAACAAAGCACCGTTTTTGCGTGATAATATGGGGGTCAAAGGCACAAGAGCCTTGTCTCTACTACAGCACGTGTTTGATTGCTTATTTGCCACTCCAAGTAACCCGAACCTTGATTTGAAGGACAATGAGGTCAAATCACCAAAATCGCGTGGAGATTCAGGGCTACATCCTCCGAAATGCAAGCACCCTGATTCACGTAAAGCGGGATTCCAGTTACTATTGGCTCTCGTTAAAGGCAATGACGCCAATCTGGAGCAACTTGTAAAGCTTCTCACCAAAAATCATTTGAATAGCCACTCAGATGGGAAACGTCCCGAAGTCTGGAACTTCGAGCCCCCAAAAGATGCGGAGGAAAGAGGAGATGGATTTGTCGGTTTAAGAAATTGCGGCAATACCTGCTATATCAATGCAGCGTTGCAACAAGTGTTCATGATGAAGCGTATGAGAAAGGAATTGCTAAAGGTTGATAACTATGATAGGGAAGGGAAAAAACTCCTATTTGGAACTCAATGGCTGTTGTCTCACCTTCAAGAAAGTGCTTCAAAAGCAATTGTTCCTAAACCGTTTCTGGACTCCTACATCGATCCTGCTACTGGAAAGCCTGTCAGAGCACCGGGGTCTGGATGCAGACAAGACGATTCTTTCGGGTTCTTTCAAACACTTTTGTCTCGACTTGAAGACGAAACGAAAGGGACTCCATTCCACAAAACAATTCCAAAGATGATGGGAGTAACCGAGTGCACCGAGATGATCGGCCAAAAAGAAACCCCTTATCTCTCAGACCACAAAGCCAAGCATAGGAATCGTGTCGCGACAACGATTCAAGTTAATGTCACAGGACTTTCAACATTGGAAGACTGCCTCGGAAACTACGTCAAAGGAGAACAGATTTCTGGTTATTCTGGTGCATCAGATGAGGGTATATTTGGGCAGAGTTATCCTGGTAAAAAGATAACCATCTTGAAAAGAACTTCTTTCAAGCACCTTCCGAACACCCTCGCCATTGGACTCAATCGTATGCGTGTGACGTGGGATGAAATCAAGCAACAAATGTCAGCTGTAAAAGAGGTAGGTGCTGTAGTTCGTAGTAGGAAATAGAAAGAATTTGAATTTCATATCACACATATCGTGTCACAGCAGCACATCCATCTTGTCACTCAATGCTGTCTTTGTTTATTCCTTCCAACAACAAAACCATTTGCTGCTCAGGTGCATAGAATATCGTTTCCGTTTGATCTTGATATGAAGCCTTATTGCATTGAGTCGTTGGCGTGTCCAAAGGGCTATCGCACTGGTGCTCCTTCTGAATCGTCGTCGTCGGCAGCAGTGGGTAGTGACGGTGGTGGTGGTAATGGTGACTCCAAATCCGATGCCAAGAGCAGTCCTGCTGGAGCTGCTGCTTTAGACCCTGAATCTGAGCAGAAAAGGCTTAAGTTACAGCTCGAAGAGAGAAAGAATGTCCTTAGCTTGCCCCCTCGCACGGACAACTATTATAAGTACAGGCTGATGGGTGTGATTGTGCATTCGGGTCAAACACTTAATTCGGGACATTACTATTCATTTATTCGTGAGAGACCATCGGCTGAATTGAAGGAAGGTGAGGAACCACCAAAGGATGGAGAACCTGGTGCAAGATGGTACTGCTTCAACGACAGCAGTGTCACTCCTTTTAATCATAAGAAGCTAGGGGAAGAAACATTTGGAGCAAAAGACGGTAGCTGGAAATCGGCTACAGCATATGTAGTAATCTACGAACGTATTAAGCTAGAAAAAGAGGAAGAGCCAGAGACGAAGAATGTATCTACCGAAATCTTAGAAAGGATTTGGCATGAGAATCGTATTAAAGTTGCAGACACGAATGTGTTCAATATCCCTTACTTCCTCTTCCTCCAACAACTGGGTGATCACCTATTGGAAAAGTTTAACAAGAATTCTACGACAGCAGCTGTGTCTGCTAAGAATCTCTCTCCAAAGGATGTCTCTGATAACCCAACAAATCTGCACGATGCTACTTCAAGGCTCATGTTGCGGTTCATGTTTAAGACCCTGGCTCGTTCACATGCGAGGCCAAAATTTTGGCAGGGTTTCGTGGAGTTAGTAAATCAGTTATTGGAAGACAATGTAGCTACGTCCACCTGGTTTTTGTCAATGTTGGTACACCCCACCCAAAACTGGTGGAAAGAACTCGTATCTTCACCGATAGAGACCGTCAATGAATCCACAGTACAGCTATTTGCACGTGCAGCCAAAACCATATCCCCTCTTGAGAAAGACTCGTATCTTGAAGGAAAAAGTGCCGAAGTTGTGGAATTGAAGGGGGAAAACAAGGTAGTTGTGGAAGAAGTCATGAGACCAAAGCGTGGATTCGTTGTCCAAGCAGTTGATCAGATGCTCGCACAACTCGAGTCGGCGGATTCTAAGGAAGCATCATCTCTCATAATAGAATCTCTCGCAAATTTTGCATCGTTTGGAGGACATGAAACGAAATATCTGCAATCAGCAGCCATTCTAAAACACATGATGTCAGCGCTCACTTGTGATGCGAACGCAAAGCACAATCTTGGGGATGCAATATTCACTCTTCTTAACACAGTCAAGAAAGATCTGAACGCTGACCAGGCATCCATCCTGCTTTCCAGTGAATTTATGTCGAGGTTAGGGATTGATTGTAGTAGTTGTAGTAGTAGCAGCAGTAGTACTAGGGTTATTATTATTATTATTATTATTATTATTGTTATTGTTGTTGTTATTGTTTTTGTTATGTTTATCCAGTAGTGGTGGTTGGAATTGTACCATGTTGGCTTTGATAAGAATAAGAATAATTATTGCACGTTAGTCAGTGCTAATAACGTTGTTATTGAGACATCATAAACAACACTACTTATAATTGTAATGATGATGACTAAGTAGTAACATGATGATGACTGATGTTTTAGGTTGGTCGCTGAAGCATATACCGTTAAACGTGGAAAAGGAGTAGTTGATATTATATGTTTCCTTTGCTCTTCTGAGGGAGCTAAAGCTACCATGACTGCTGGTGCTGATGCCGGAGAAGAAGAGGACGCAAGCAAAGAAGCTAAGATGAGACTTGATAAGGTGCTGCAGCCTATCTCGCAACAGTTGAGGGTGAATCACTATGAAACAACACGGCCTTTCTTCCGTGTATTGAATGGGTTGCTATCTCTGGAAGATAAACTTCAAGATTACCGTGTTGATAAGGTAGGTAGGTAGGTAGGTAGTAGGACAAGTAGGTAGTAGTAAGTAAGCAAGTAAGTGCTTCTGCCGCTGCTGTTGCTGGGTGGTAAGAGTAGTAGTAGTAGTAGTAGTAGTAGTAGTAGACAACATGGAACAAGTAGTAGTAATACCATGCAATGTAACAACATTATGGCTACTACTACTGACTATATTTAGAGTGGTAGATTGCTGCAGCCCTTATTTCTTTAGATAGGTACTTGTTATTAGAAGGATATTGTTGGTAGTGCCAACATACGATGACTACTGACTAGCATATATTACATTTATAGCCTGTGAGAATAACCTGGGTGTATTCCAAAATTTTAGTATTAGTTTTCGAGAATATTCCACTTCAATTTCATCGTTATAAATAGATTTTAAGCTGCATTCTGCGAGCTCTGGGAGACGCCTTCATGGATGGAAATCCACGACATAAGTATGCTATTATGCGATAACTCTTAGTAGTGAGATTATGATCTACTAGTAGTATTTGTAGTGATAGTAAAGAATACAAACCTTAAAAGATAATATATTAGTGATAATTGAGATTTGAGCTACGAGCTGTAATAAATATATCGTTGGTTGTAATAGCTCGAGTAGGTTTCATCATCATCATCATCATCAACAAGATCATCATCATCATCATGTGATATATTAATTCAGATACTACCGCAAGACGGAGTTCTTGATGGAACACTTGTTGCGAATGTGTGAAAACCATCAAGTTGTCGACAAAGTACTCAAGTCCAACAAACCAGAACTACTCAATACGTAAGTCAATCAAGTACTATATATAGTACTACTTGTCGGATTAAATATATTACAATAGCAATTGCATGTATTCGATGATGATGATGATGATGATGATGATGATGATGATGGAGCAGCAGCTCAGGAAGACCTCAAGCACATAAAATGGTGCAGCATGACGATGGAGAAGAACAGCACATCTTATATTGAAAATAAACAATGATTACTGACAATGAATAATTTTTTATCATCAGACTTGTTGAGTTTTTCAACAAGTATCCATCCACAAAGCTTGCAATGGAAGCTGGGGTTACTACAATCACAATTTCAATACCATGAGTGCATAATCCTCGAAAAAAGGCTGACACATAAAATAAGGAACATAGAGTAAATGCACGTGTATGGGTGTGTGTGCTTTCTAAGCGCGTGTGTACGTTCGAGTGTAAATCATTGAGAATTTTTTGTTAAATACTAATCTGTTATGTTGTAGCTACAACTAGACTACTCGAGGAAAGACCGGCCATATCATATCTCCGTAATGATGCATTACATGCATTTCTATATCATTATCGATTGTATCCCTATGCTGCCATGAATTCTCAACATCGTCTAATCATTGCATACGATCGTGATAATGAGATGGGGTATCATTCTGATTGTGCCTGTGAGCGTTCTTTGGTTTTGGGAAGCAAAAAATAGTGAGTTGTTGGTGGATGAATAGGCGGTGGATGATGATGATGATGACGATGACGATGACGATGATGGATAGGCGGTGGATAATGATGATGATGATGATTAGCAGCAACAGAATGTTTCCCCGTCATCATGATCTCACAATCCTCTCATCATCTGATAGATCATCAACATCATCTCATCAGGTGATTGTGCAGACAAAACTAAGATCACAGTACAAACCAGCTACAATGGGAATGGTTTACACAATGACGTCCAAATACGCAACATACGGTAAGTAGTAAGAAACCTGCTCTAAGAAATTTAAAAAATTAAAAAACGCTTCTTATGTATCATTATATCGCATCATGCTTAATAAATCTCCGCACTACTTACTACTGTCTATTGCTTGTTTCCGCTCTTGCCCTCACACTAAACTACTACTACTGCTACTGCTACATCTACCACTACAAATAGATACATGATAATGATGATAATTGTGTATATTTAGGCCGGCCAATATCTGAAAAGATTAAGAATATTGAAACAATCCTGGAAGGAAAAGGTCAGAGAAAGGGGGGGGGACCAACAATAACCATTATACTAACACTTTGTCTATAGTGTGGGGGGAGGGGGGGGGCGGTTGAGGAAACGTTTGTTTCATTTGTATTAGTTTTTATATTCCAGTTTCGAATTAGTATTTAGATTCTACTTTCGCTACACTACTTGCTAATAATAATAATAATCACCTCCACGGATAGGTAGCACCAATAATTACTGCTGCCAACACTACCACTACTCCTACTTTATCAATGATGGCATAATTAGACGTTCTAAACACTGGTGGTTTTTTTTTAATTACCCCCCTGCTGCTATCTGTACTGTGCTATGATTGTAGGTATATATGGCAGCGGTACAGTACCTGACGAGAAGAAAGAGAGCTCTGGATATGATAGTGATGAAGACCGTCAAAATCGATCCACAACGGATCTCAAGGTAAACTACTAGTAGTAGTAGTGTGGAAAAGGAAGAGGAAGGGCGGCAGGGGAGGGGAGGGGGGAGGGGAAGGAGAAGGAAGGTGGTGTTGTTGGGGGACGGAACTACTACAGATATATATATATATATATATATATATATATATATATATATATATCGCTCAAGATGAGAAATATCAAGCATGGTGTTTGATAACTCAACCACCACCACTAGCAGCAGCAACAGCAGCAGCAGCTTCCATTCTAAATGATGTTGGAACGTTTTTGTTATCAATCATTCAGTGTGGTCAGCATGTAGACGTTCAAGATACTATCAGGAAGTGGTTGCTTGCAGAGGTAGTAGTAGTAGTAGTAGTAGTGGTAGTAGCAGCAGTAGGGCAGTAGCGGTAGGAGTAGAAGTCGAGTAGTAGCCGTTGAATATATAATAGTAGCGTAATAACGCATGATAATGAATGAGAAAAATAGTAGTTACGCTTCCCACAAATCGCTCTTCCTCGTTGCCATAATCAGATCGTGGGTATCAGAGGACATTTGGTTGAAATTCATTATGTCAATCACGCCGATCAGTGGGATGAAGTTCTTGAGGTATTATCATTATTAGTCGGTGGTATAATGCGCCATCATCCTGAATTATTGCATACGATCAAAGCATTGTGGTTATATTTTATGGTTATGTTTAGGTTTCTTCGCCCCGTCTTTGCTTGAAACCTAATACGTTCTCGAGGCTTGAAAAAAAATAAATGCGAAAAGGTAGAAGATAAGACCGAGGGAAAGCGAGAGAGAATGGGACTAATCGCGACTTCGGAGAACAAGGGTGGACATGGAAAATATGGCATAAAACTAGGAAAAGAATTGGCAGCAGATAACGGTTTGGCTCAGTAAAAACTTCAGCGCTGTGCGATGTCGTAGTTGTGCATCTAATTTGCTATGAACACCGTAACGCCTGCTGAATGTGATGATGAGCCACACGTAGCATGCGCATCGATCCATTGATGTGCACATTTGATGATATGATGCCTGCTGGGGTGGAAGACAGGTTGCACTTGCAGAGACCTCAGTTGCAAAGTTCTAGATTTGTTTGGTTTTGATTGTGCATGTTTGTCTAGAATTCATCACACGTGCCCAATCGCTGCCAAATCTACTACGTTTGACATTTCTTGCCCATTGCACACCACACATCAACGCCGCTTGAGGAATCAGCTCACTGCTATATAGCTACTAGCAGCCATGCTAACATCGTGATGCGTGACGACGAAACGAAAAGATTGACTTGCGATGAGCATGTATGTGAGAAGGAAACGCTAGCACGCATGCACTGCTGCGCGAAATGCGCGCCATATTATTATCCATGCATTCAAGACCGAAGCAACGTGCTGCGCATTTCATTTGACTGCATGAAATGACACATCGCACCAGCCGCGAAGACAAATGGGTTCAATCTAGAAACGTCTAGACGTTTGTGGCACTGCGTCGAGCTGCAGCCGCTCTAGCGCGCGCTGCATTGCTAATTTACACAGCTTGACAGCCATCTAGCTAGCCATGATGGCCATCTCAGATCTGCCCGTCTAGCCATTTAGCTAGCTAGCCATGCATGCGCTAGCTAGCTAGTGCATGGCTAGATAGCACTAAGCATGTGCTGAAACAAATGGATGCGCACGTATTGCATGAGCGTTGCAGATCGCTAGTTTGCATGGTAGCGTAGCATCGCATGCGATGCCATGCTAGCATGCTAGCATGTCATTAGTCTAGTAGTGTGAGTACTATGGAGTAGCAAAAATTGAAAAGATTCAATACATCCGCTCGCTAGCTAGCTAGCTAGCAGATCTATCTCACATTTGACATGAATTTTAAAGATTTGATCACATAGCATGCTAGCATGCTCATGGTCAGATATGGCCATATAGACAATGATGCTAGCACGTCTCGATGTCGCTCGTACTAGCGTTTTCACATCGTGACCTCTAGATACATCTAGCTAGCTAGACATAGCTAGATAGCGTGGCGATGAGCTAATATTACATCTGCAAGCTAGCGAGGACGTCGTGTGCTAGTGTGCCAATAATATGTTATTTTGAGTCTTGAAAACGCATTACATCTAGATACAAATGCCACCTGTCCTGCATATCTAGATATGCGCAACAATTGTTATCCAAAAATAAATGACATGTCAACACCTTTTCCTTAGTAGTTTGAGTGATTATTATAAAATGTTGATAAAAAGAGCATGCTGTCATGTTTACATCCATGAGCTGCTACAAACCTATTCATGGTGCCTCGCTAAGTTACTAGATTTTCAACGGTATGCTCCGTTGGAGCAAGCTGCGAATATCAAGCTAAGTTCTATTTATCATCTGGTTCTCACATTTTCCGATCTCATCTAGATTAGGCTATCGTTGCGTTTGCTTGAGAAAGATATCGTTTTAGTGCACCCTGATGATCTGCAGGTAGTCCTTTGCCTATGGCAGCTTTGATTTTCCCGGGGTATTGCTGCGATAATTGACTAAGAGATAAGGCCAGATACTGTTTAACATTCGGTACATCAGCAAGTGGATCATATTTTTTCTCTGCCGAGGCGGCTAAACGACAATAGGCTGTCTTAAAGCCGCGTTCAGAAATATCCATAATGTCTTCTTCTAAAGTGTAGGTCTGTTCGGGAATTTCGAAAAGATTAATTATAGCTTTCAAAAGTTGAGGCCAGATTCTTGGGTAGTCTCCTGATACCATTGTCTTCGATTTGCATAGGAGGTCTGTCATGCCCACTGCGCAACTCTTTCTTTCCGTCTTCCCATCCACCTTCTCAATATTAGGAATCAGAATCTTCTGCAGAAGGTTCGAGAATATTCCTTTATTCACTTCTTCACAAATTTCTACGAATGAGTCTGCTCCATGTTTGTGGCAGAAGAACCCGGCAAAACTGACGAAGTTGCGAGTGAACTTTGGTGTTGCAGAGTTTTTCAGCCTCATGAACATCATTTGGATGAATGCCTTAGCATATTGTTTCCACAATTTAATCGGAATCTTTTCTACGATTGCACTGATCAAAGCCATCCCGAAATGATCGTCTCTTTTCTTTGCTAATAGCTTCTGGAATATGCCCAACAAACCTTCCAATTTTTCGCCGACCACCCTGTAGTCCACCCTCAAGTATGCGACAAGCAACCGAATCATTGCAGGGATGTTGCCTTTTTCAGCCCACATAGCTGGGTGTAACAGTGATGCAAATATATTCTTGAATGGTTGAGTTAGTTCTTTGTGCATTTCTAGAAGTTGGGCTAGGATCTGAAATACGTATGGGCCGAATTCACGGCAAGTTTCCATTCCGAGCATCGTATTGAAGGGGGGGAAGAGAGCTTTCTCAAAAGTAGCGATAGCTTTAGGATGAGCGTTACAAATATTTTTCACAAGACAAGCTAGAGTTTCAAAGAGGTAATGGTTAAAGTTTGGCATTCGGGGATTCTTTGCAACTTTTGATAGAATTCCGGTAATGCTTTGAATAACCGTTGCAGCAACCTGAGCCAGGTGTTCCTCCCCAACCGTGCAGACGCGAAATATAGCTTTCATAGCGTACTCATTCTCTTCCGAGCCTCGTTTCTCAAATATATTGAACAAAAGCGGGAGAATGGGCTTAATATATGGTTTGAAATGGGCCTTGTTGAATCTTGTCTTCCCATTATCCTTTACAGCAAGAATGCGTTCAATGCATGCTGCAGCATAGGTGTGAACCACATAACTATCATGCTTGAGATGTTGTGCAATCAATTCAATTAGGCTCTTGTAGGCTTCAAGTGGAAGCTGCGAGCGAAATGTCACAATAAACTTCAGAGAATCCGCCTTTAAGACAGGATGGCTACTTTGGGACTTGAGTTCAGGCAATACTTGTGATTTGAAAAATCCCATGACATCGAAGAATTCGTTTAATTTTGTGGCGCCCTTCATTCTTGTGGAGCCCCGAATAGCAAGTGCCATTGAGATGTACATTGCTACGTCTTTCTGCATCCAATTTTTTGCCTGGTCACTTTGATACTGTTTCAAAAGTGATTCCACGTAGCTTTTGAGAATTTGGGTGACTTCTTTTTCGAAGTATTTGCAGAGACCTCGAACAAAATTTATTGTTGTTCTTCTCCGAGTGTCTACATCTGAGCCCTCCATATCTCTGCGAACATATTCAAGCCCATTGCTTTGGAAATTTTCCATATCACCAGGCTTGAGTTTGAGCTGTGGGATAATAACCTTCTCTGTGAAATCTTTAATAGCCTTTGGATTTCCAAAATTTTTCTTATGCCATTCTTTCTCGACAACAGAAGTGAGAAATTTGATTGCTGTTGGTACAAGCTGGTCATATCTTCCAGATTCATTTGTTTTAATAAGAAGGCTCCAAGTGCTAGATACAAATTTAGAGACCCACGCAGGATTAAAATCTTCATCGTACTTGTCTGTATACATTCGCGCAATGTCTATTACTCCAGCCTGAGTTTTCTCTAGCAATCCTGCCTCATCCTCCATATCAGGTGCTAGGAGTTCATTTTTGTACCCCAGAAGATTCAGGAATGGTGTGAAGAATCCATCCATATTGTCTTGGACGAATGAATAGATATCCTGGGCAGTCATTGAGTAAAAGATTTGACAGATCTGGTCCAAGCACATGAATATTTGTTCCAGCACCTGCCCATTCTGCTGATTTTTCGGGATTAACCCCGTTAGATTCTTCAGTAAACCCAACAGAGGCTTCATGAATGTCTCACAAACAAATTTGACTTCAGCCCAGAGTCTATTTGAAACACCTTCGTGCCTGTAGCGATAGACTACGTTTGCAATAACTTCCAGAATAGTGTAGATAACTCCAGGGTCATTTGTGTTCAAACGTTTCACAATGCCCGGAAGGAAATCCTTCCACTTCGCGGGAAAGTCTTCCTTGCAGATAAGTTTGATGGCTTCGCCAAGCTGTCTTCTAATCTGTGGCTCGCTGGATAACATGACTTGTGTCACCACAGACTTTATCTTTTGCCTCTCATCATTTCCAATACGATTCTTTTCATCTTCTTCCACTTTCCAATAATTTTTCACAAAATTTTTAAATTGGATCGCTCCTGATTGTCGAATCGGCATGGGATACTTTTTGACAGTACAAAGTTCCAAGAGGAGAACACCGAATCGTGGCTGATTTTCCGCTTGCTTCAGCCAAACTTGAGCTAAGGAAAAAAAATGTGAGAATAATTTCCTTTCAACTAATGTGATCATAGTTTACCCTGCTCTATTCGTTTAACATCTCCCGAAGACACAGCACTGAGGTGGTTCGCTATGGTGTCCAAACCGGAACTCTATAAAGGAAGAAGTCAATATTGCCACGTTCGGATTGAATGCAAAGTAACAATCAGTACCATTTTTGTTTTGAGGCGAAGCGATGGGGGCCTTGATGAGCTTGTGTGATGGATCAGTTGTGTTCTTTCGATCTGACTTAATTGTCCAATTTTCGAATGAAAATGGCATCCATTTCCATGTATTTCTCTGAATTCTTCTCGGTACCGCAACGAATATATCGCAAGGCGCGCACTGTTGAAGGTACTGCTTCCCGCCTTCCGTGAGTGTAAGAATTACTGAAAAATCCATTAAATCTGCAATTGTTTCTAATTGTTTGTTGCCATATTTGTTGTTTTTGTTGTTATCACGACCACCTTTTATTTCTCCTAGTTGGACAACATTCGATTGTTGTTGTTGTTGTAATTGTTGCCATATTTATCGATCGATCTTACTCGATGTATCTCATCATCATTCAGGACGACCTGACTAGCGAATGAATGACGTAGGCCCCACGTGGTCAAAAGTGAAGAGATACTAACATCTACAGAATTAGTACTTCTGGAGAGAGGGGCTCGTATATGAGGAGCGCAATTTCTTGCACCCTTCGTAAAGGATCGAGAATAAAATGTTCACCAAGATCTTTATGCAATAAAGCAAGCACACCACGAAGTAATGGAGGAAATCTCCTGCCAAAAGTGGCGCTTAGCGGCTCAGGGTGGCTGCTACCTTTCCATGTTGGTGCCTGCCAATCATTGAAGGGTAATATTAAGACTGAGAGCGACAAATGTCTAGAATTGGTATGAACATTAATGGTGGGCTATTATTCCTGTTCTCAGATATGGGATACGTTCACTGCAACACTCAATATGCTGGAGCGTCCGGGGGAGCTCTTGTGGTTCGATGCTAATTTTTGAATAATATATATATATATATATATATATATATATATATATATATATATATATATGTGTGTGTGTGTGTGTGTGTGTGTGTGTGTGTCTGAGAATGTACTAACAACGTTTCTCTCTCTCCTTCTTTGCCATGCCTCTTACCCGTGTTCCTCTACCTGATAGGCAACCGCAATGTGTTGTGGATTCAGTTCCAATGAAATAATGAAAACCGTTCTCGAACTAGCCGAATGGTTGGGCAATAATGAAACGTTATGAATAGAGATCTGAAGAAGTTGCATTTTCAGGTATAGAGCTCAGCATATTGGATTGGGGATACTTGAGACTGAAATGAGGCGGAGATTTCTTGGTAATAAATAGAAGAATGGATTATGTACATAACACCGACAACGATAGAATATGGATGATACCGGAAGAAATGTTTAATTTGTAGCCCTCTTACCTGAAGAAGCTTGGTCAATTGTTGGCAACAAACTACACATCGCAATTTTGCCTCTGGATCCAAGAAAGATGGTATTATTATTTGGACACATTTCTGTTTATTAAGCAAAATAAGACTAACCACTCTTCGATTATAGTTCCGTGCAGAACTTGTTTCGAATTTCGAATCTAATGAGGAAATGGTCGAGGCATTGGTACATGACTCATTAGATAAAATAGCAAAGCAATAAATCGATAGAAACAGTCTGAGAAAAACACTTGAGTTTGAAAAGCAGATATGCCTAGTTATAACAGCAACGTTGAAGACATAAAAAACGAAAACAGTGGAAATGAGAACAGTATTTCTAACTTAGCTGGCATCTTCATATATTCCTTTGTACCTTGGCCCATCGTTGGCGACGAAGTTTCGAAATGAAATGTAAAATCAAAACACTTCACGTTGGAAACATACCTCACTATTTACTAATTGAATCAGAGTCGTTGATGGTGGTTTGGTCAATGCGGTGCCTATTTTCAAAAATTCCACCACGATATGTCCATTTCCAGGTTGTGATACAACTTTCAGTAAAAATAATACTTACCAATATGTCGAATAAATTTTGATGGATACATCTGTACAATACCTGCTGCTATAAATTCAATTTCAGGAACCGGCGAAAATGCTAGGAAGGTGAGAAGGAAAAATTGACACTGTCGATAGTACCGATACTGATTTCGTAGCTTCGTGTGATAGTTCCACCCGGCGAGATTGATAGCATCGGATGTGCATATTACCCCTGACTTACTGTCATCTAACGGGGGCGTTGACTATCATCATGTTCCAAACTTCGCCAAAACCCTAAGGTGGGTTGAGTTGCTGTAAGATGTTGAATAAATATGATCTAACTAAACCATTACTAAATAGGGATTCGTTCATGCCCCCGTCTACCAAGGTTGTATTAAATTATGTCAATAACAGCTGGCGTTTCTCATCCTGACTAAATTTTGGTCCAAAAAGGAATTGTGGAATTATTACGAGATGGGTTATGCTTCCGCTGGAGCATGGCATCGGCAGCGCATTTAGATGAGAATTCATATCGTATGTCAGTAGTGAAGCTCGCTTCGGGCATATTATCACATATTTTCGTATTTACGTCATGCATAGAATTTATGAGACGGATGTAATGAAATAATTACATTTTTTCAATAGCCATCCTAATGTAGCTGCACAGAGCTGCGGCTAAAGTGCTTAGAATTTATACTGCTGAAACTTCCTAGCTTGGTCGTGATAGCCGAGGTTTCTGTTCTGTTGTTCCCATCAACCTAATAAGACTAAAGCAGTGGCATCCAAGCAATGCATCATTGACATCATGCAATTGTCACTGTAAAGAAACTTTCTAGCTTTGTCTATTCACAATTTGAGCGCTGTCTTACTGTAGCCTTAGCTTTGCACATCTAGCTACATCAGGATTCAATTGAACAGATTTAACTTGTTCATTGTATATATCCATCTCGTAATGAGAACTACGCCTTGCTGGGGTTACATGCTATGCTAGTATGCGCAGCTCATCCTAGATGTGCTCATTGCTCCTTTTATACCGCGATCAAAGACATCGTGCGTATATTTTTTATAGAATATGACTGTATTAATTGATAACATACTTGAATCGAATAGGTGTGTGAACGAATAAACATTATCAACTTTACAACACACTTCAATCATTTTCATGGGTATCTGTTCTATTTTGGACACGGGGGTATGTTTGTCGGACTGGATTATTATGCACAATAGTATTCAACTTTGGGTAATTTATTACATAAGCGTAGATCTATTAATTTCAAAGAATCTGAACCTTAATATTTTAAGGTTTCGTCAAGATTCCAATGATGTCACCTTCACAAATTTGTGACATTTCTATACATGTTGTTATCATCGAAACACTGTATTGATTTCTGAGACTAAGAGATAAATTTGTCGAGAAAAGACTGGACATACAATTAATGAAGAATAATTATGTACATTTGATTTAGAACAAAAAAGGTGCTCTGATATGGAAAATAGGGTCGTTTTATCCGTTGCTAGTAAATTGGACTTAAAATCTAGGAAAGAGGTCTGCCTTCATAAACGGAAAGATGAAGGCACATTCTGTTCCTCATCGGTTGCTAACCAGGAGACATATTCTAAATCATCAGCAATCAATCTGTCCTTAGATCTAGATTTTCTGCTTGAACCTAAACGATATCATCTGTTACAACCATGATTATTAGTGAATTGTTCAATATAAATGTACCTTTGGTTTGCAAAGCTGGTTTTCGAGTTCTAGGGAAACGCCGCCGCTTATGTTTCTTCTTTTGTTTGATGGGGGGCTCTGTTTCACTTTGGTTTACAGAAACTCCATCGTGATCATACTGATTTGTCTGCTTTGGTGAATTGATAGGAAATGAGTTGAAAAGGAGGTCATCCATTACATTTTCTTTGTATCGATTATGTGCGGCGGGTCCGTTGCTAGCAAATTTCTCCATTTCTGCAGTTCTAATTTGGAACTCTACGGGGATCTTAGTGAGGTGGTAATTGACAACAGCTGTAAGATGTAAGGATTGGTAGCCATTAGCTTTGGGCTTTTCTATGTAATCCTGGAAGACAAACACACGAAACAGGGCGATTATTAAAGCTATGATTGGGAAGTATAGTGAAACTACCATAAGCTATCATTTTAACGCACATGGCACCTTTCCTCTAAATAGAATTGTCTCCCAGTTTCTACTGATGAGTTCCTGCACTCTGTAACACATTCGAAGCTCCCGTGCTGCGCGTTCTTCTCCAGTTTCATTCGGTATTTCGTTCGAGTCCAGAATTATTCGCAGTCCAACCACATCATACACCTTTTTTGACAATTTTCATCAGAATGAAAACGAAGTTTACAGAATAGGGAGTGTACCTTGCTAATATGATGCCTCTTTTTGTCATTCGCAGGAAAAAATCCAAAAGTTTCTCTCTTTTTCCATTGATTTGATTTAAATAAGATTTTTCTGGTAATCGACTCTGGAGTTTTCACACGTCCTATTATCTGCATTTTCCCCAAATGCGCAAGCAATTCTGTGTCATCTTGTAACATCTGCTGAACTCTGACTTCTGTGTCGTGCAGTACAGAATTGAAGAGTTCTGTGCCATGAGCCATTTGAACCTTAAGAAGGCAAAGTTTTAGTTTTTTCGCCACCCAACAACAGAATCCAAATTGATATATCAGATATCACGGCCTCTTCGTACTACCATATTGTCAAGTAGATCACGATTCCAGATTAAAGCTACAGGGTCTAACCCCTGCGTGGGAGATGCACCTTGAATTGCCTAGGATAATAAATAATTGTTGTTTGTTTATTAACAACTTTTGGTGGTGACACTGGTTATTCCCATCAGTTTGATTTACCTTCAACAGTCCTTCAGCTATTTCTTCAGTAACTGAATTCCTCGTTGCTGTAGATTTTTGGATAGATGCTAAGGTATCTTGTTGTCCTACGCTTAAAAGTTTCTCAGCCGATAAGCCCTTCAACCGTCTCTGGCTATATCCTACATGGTTGCGAGTATTATAATTTTTTTTTGATGGGTAACAAATCAGAGGCAGCATACCTATGGAAGGAAAACTCGGATGATGAAGAAGAGCCTGTCTCCTAGCACCATGTTTGACAGGATGGGCAATATCTTTTTTCTGTCGGAGGCCGCTATTGGAGCCATGGACAATCGCTGAGATTATACGCCAACATTGAAAGCATCATTAAAATTGAATTATTGTTTACCTCACTTTTTCAAACTAAAAATCTAATGACTCTAAGATATATGTTTGGTGATGCTGTTGTTACCCATTAGTATCACCACGAGAAGAAGAGTCTTGTATTTATCGCGAGAAAAGATCAACCATTCCCCTCCAGAGTTAAAATTGATGGAAGTTGAGTATTCAAAGGCGTTCCGTTTCTTACTCAATGGTTGTCCGACCTCCATCGTGGCTCCTCTTCCTTTACAGAAGGAAAGAGCTCGCACAGCTTCTCCCTGAGTTTCTCAGCTAGGGTTGGACGGAACTTCAAAGTACCAGATTTTCTTCTTCTACCACCCTTAACACATCCAGACATGAATGGGGTATATTTTCTACACATTTCCAATCTTTATGATGTCGTAAAAAAGAATATGATTAACAATAATTGGCAATCGTATGCAACTGATCTTAGGTCATAAAATTAAATTAAGCACATATTGGCTGAAATATCCATTCGTTATGTTCACACCATGCCTTTATTCCTTTGAAAAACGCTACAAAACTGTGTCGCTAACCAAATATTAACTGTGTTAAAAATAGAGTTTATTATTCAGAAACCAGATGGAGACAACTTCTCTGATGTTGAAAAATCATTACTCCATTTGGATTTTCACATACGACAACTCAAATTTAGCAGACAGGCTCAAAATCAAGATTGGAATTGTGGCAGACACAAGTTTTCAACATATCCATTTCTTTTCATGTTAACGCGACCATGAGAAAATGTGGATGCAAGCTCAGAGATGAATAATGTAATTAGTTACCTCCGTTCCCTGAAGATAATTTTAATAAGGTAGATCTTGTGAGTCTTAATTGCTGACCGAATCGGCGCGCTTTTCATTTTCATTGACGACGAGGTCCACAGCCGTACCCCTATACATGTAGTCCTATAGGTACGGGGAAAGAAATACCCATCTATTTGATGTATGCGACATGAGAGTCTGGATTTAAATGTTGAGAATTGCATGTATCTCCTCGGGTGCACTATCCGAAATAATATTAATTTATTTATTCGATCATTCTTTCTCTCGTTTCACTTGTTCCATAAAAAGGCGGGAAAGTGTATGCATTTTGCGTTGCGACAGTTGCGACTGAAGGCTAGTTTCCGTTTGATACTGAAGTGGTGGTACATTTGATAGGATTGAACCGAGAAATGTCGAATTAGGAGGGAGGGAGAGAGGGATGGGCGAGGAAAATAACATGTTGATTGAGTTTGTATCTAATACGTGTGTTGCGTATGTGCATATTCTGTTGTGTGTGGCAGAAAACAAAAAATTCGAGATAATGGCCTCGAAGACAGCCAGTCTTCTCATTGAAGCTCTTCAAAAAGGGAAACCCCAACCTTTGCAAGCTGTAGGCAAAATTGGCGCTGCGCAAACAGGTAATTCTATCAATATTTTCACTACCGGAGATTCAACTCATTAATGTGTTCAGAGGAGAAGAAATCATTTGCATCTTTGGTGTCCTCTATTGTCTCGGACGGAGGTGAAAAACGCCTTCAGCACTTCCTCAAATCAAAACTTCCTGTGAAAATCCGCGACGAATTCTGGAGTCTTCTTTCTGAGAGGGTTACTGAAAGGATAAATGCTAGCGAGATAGACGGTGAGGAAGAGACAATTGCCTTGAAGGCAGACGTCAGGTTCCTGTTAGCTGCTGTCACTTGTGTTGAAAATGGAGTTTTGGCTGGCTGCAAGCAGATGGATCAAATGAGAGAGATCACAAGCGCGCTTAATGAGGTAATTTTTTAACAAAACTGTCATTGCTAGGAATTCAACCGAACCCCTGTAGGTTCTCTATAATTTACGGACTGAAACCGCCAGCAAACTACAAAATGCGATCTCTAGACTGTGTGAAGTTTGGTATTCGAATGATATGGGTGGTGACGAATATATGCCCAATGTAAGTTACAAATTTAGATCATAAAATTTTCATTTCACTAATTCGAAACATTGGCAGGTGATTCCCTATCTACTGGCTCGAACCCTCGAACACGATGCAACAGCTTCTGATCTTAAGCGAATCTATAAGGTAATTTTTTTTACCATTGAAAGTGGACATTGTGTTGAAAAAATGTGTGATTCACTGTAAGATTCGAGACGCGCTATCTCTTCTTGATTTTGAAGATGACTCCATTAATACCGTAAGAAATTTTCTGCTACGGTGTGCTATGTCCCCTTTATATCTCCGTTCGAAGGCTTCAACCCAGGGCATACTTTTTCTAGCTTCTTTATTTTCGCTCCATGACCGAATGATGCAACCCCTCCATTCAACCATCAAGTCTCAGATTCCGTTTGCGACGGATTCGCAACTCCGTGCCTATGGTTTGGTGTATTATCAAGCGTGGAAACAAGCCGAGCAAGTTTGGAGAGAAACTGAGCTAGCATTCAAAGGATCCCCAAAAGATCTTAAAGAAGCCGAGCGAAATTCGTTGCATGCTAGGATTGAGAAGAATTGTCTCCAAGATATTGTCGCGCTAGCCCTATATGGAAAGGACAAACAAACAGCACGAAATTCCCAGGTGCTGTTGAAAATGCTGTCATCCAGGCAAGCTGACACTGGTGCCCTTCTTCTTCGTCTTTGGGGGCCGACCCTTTTTCGGTCTCTTAAAGCCCCAAATATTCGAGTCCGTCGAAATGCGGCAAGAATATTTGCGTCAGTATTTCCGCTTACTGACCCCGAATCGAAGGCACAGTACGTGGAAAAGAGTATTCAATTTCAGTGCGGTCTGATGCACGAAATCCTAGCCGACGATGATGCTGTGGTGCGAACATCAGCTGTAGAATCCGTTTGCCGAGGTCTAGGTCTATACTGGGAGCTCCTTCCTTCTGATGAGGCTGGCAAGCTCCTTAAGAAGATTATTAACGATATGGCATGTGATGCATCTTCAAGTTCTGTTCGTCTCGCAGTTGTAATTTACAATTTTCAAAGTTATGCCGACCAACAATAAAATTTATATACATATGTGTGGTGAAATAAAGGTTGATGGCTTGCGATTTATGGTGGAAAATCATCTAACTCATCCAGTAACAAAATTTGACCTCACACAACGACACGTTCTTACGAAGAAACTTTGAAAAAGGTTCTTAAGGCAGTTCTGCCTCACACCAAGAAGCTTTTCCATGACACGGCGCAATCTGTTCGAAAAGTACGTTCTAATATTTCATGATTAAGCACTAAAATCACTTTTGCTGCATTTTGTACAACACCATCTCTCAAGGCCTACATCGAGCTTCTACAGAAGGTGAGCTCACTAAAAGGCATCAAGTTCTTCGATGTGGTGGAAATGAAAGATCTTCTTGTAAGGCTCGGATGTGATGGTAAACATCCTATTCTCCTCATGGTTAGCATTATTTCTCATCCAAAAGTTTCTATGTAGGATCCTCTGTGGCAAAGCTTCTCGTTCGGTACAAAAGTTTTCCAAATTAGAAACGACGATTTATATCACTCGTTAAATTATGCGCAGACTTCTACAACCGTCATACTTTCCATTCAACCAGAGCGTAGAAATCCAGGTAATTGAGATTTTCTATCAAGAATTCATCATCAACATTGTTTCTGTGATAAAATAGGTCGAGAGGGTCTTAAAACTTGCGGAGTTTCCAGCTGCTGCAAAAGTTTTCTTTGCTTATGTCCACCAATTTGTTCCTCTTAAGGTGAGTTGAAGATTTTTGCAAGTATGCATAAATATAAAATCGTGTCATATGTCAGGCTGTCTGTCATTTACTCGCAAGTCTGTGCAAAGCTTTGACTTCTGCAAAACTGAACATAGACACAAAGAAGCTATCAAAAAGTAAGAAAGGCAAGGGTGGTGGCTTAAATGATGACGAAAAGGATGATGAAAGAGAAGAATTGGCTATTAAAGCAGCAACAAGAAATAATGCAAAGGAAACGGCGCCTTTATCAAATCGAGCAGCCAAAAGAGCAGAGATCCTGTTATTATGCATGGCCCAGCTCTGGACAAGAGTTGAACCTAAGCTCAGGAAAAAATCGAAGGTATTCATCTCTCGATAAAAGATCAAAACTGGGAATTAAAACAAAGTTTTTCAGGCAAAGTTGCAACAGTATCTGGAGCAAATTTTCGATGACAAGACTCTTGGTCTACTTTTGGAAAAATACGGGAAATTGGTACTTAAATCTAAATTTTTCCTAGACTTGTAAATTTATCCCCGATGCTTGTTAATCAGTCTCAAGGATCTCATGCGGCAATCTACAAGTTCGTCACATTCCTGCCAGCAAATAGTATTCCTAAACTCACACGTTCCTCCATAGAACAGGTAGGTGCTTCCTCTGCATCACTCTCTTATTTCTAATACCCGTGCGTGTTGTCACTAAAAGCTTGGAAGTCTTGAGCAATGTGCTTCGTCAAAAGACTACGGACATCTCCTCCAATGTGTTTTCACGTGGGGACAGCAGGTCAAAACTTCACGACATTGTATCGGAAACGTGAAAATGGCATTCAATCTAAACGCTTTTGAATTTCTTATATTTGTAAAGCATGGAATGGTGTGCTTGATCGCGGAATCATTGGCGGCTTTAGCTGAGTCTCTGTCTGCATCTGATGAGGTTGCGAGACGAATTCATTCTTCAAATGAGTTAAATGAATACTATTGGAAATGATTGGAACTCTCCTCCCTCCTCCCTCCTCCCTCCTCTTTCCTCTCTCGCTAGCCCTTTGCTACACGTGTAAAATATAAATTTTGTCAAATATGAGGAGGGAGGTTGAAAGTGGATCCACACAATAATTTGCATTGGCCCTTGTTCACTTAGAACGGAGACGAAGAGCAGCCTTTGGATCCTACCCTTGCAGCTAAATTTCTCCATTATATTCTTAAGAATGAGGTAAAAGTTTTTTCCAATTTCTGATTACGTGATATTGAGTAGTGTTGATACAGAAAACGAGAGAGCTCTTCTTGGAGGATGAGGAGCTTGTACAGACTGTTGCTGAACCACTTGCGGCTTGCGTCATTTGTATTCAAGTACCAGAGCAACATCTGAATCCATACGTTTAGTTTCCGTTCATATATGTGTATCGTACAGGAATCAATCCAAAAGGATCTTTGTACTTCTGACTCTGTTCGGTAGGAATGTAGACGTCTGTCTTAGAAATTTGATATCTGATAAATATATATATATTTATATATGTATTTATCTGGAATAGGGAAGCACTCGTGCTTGCTTTCAAGTGCCACTGCGACCTGCGGGTTGAAAAAATAAAATTCGTTTTAAAATTGAAAATTGTGAAATTAAAGCTTGCATTGAAGGTATTTTGTTGCTCTGGATTTGGAGAATCTGCGGAATGTAAACGCGCTGATGAGAGTAGGGTCGCATTTTAGCTGAGTTACAAGGAAGCTGATTTATTTCTGTTTCAGACGGTAACGAGGGAACAAATTCTGAAGAAGTTCCGGTCCAGCTCTCCAAAACATTCGACTTCATCACCGAGATAGTACTTCCAGAGGTAATTTGAAGTAGATGAGAAGGCGCACGGGAAGATGAAAATAAATTGTGCACCATATTGATGCAGTTTTATTCTATATTTCTTTGCATTTGACTACCAATTTGGTATCGTTTTTCCCTTTCAGGCTATCGCAGGGCGCTCGTTTGACCACAAAAAGGGAGACAATGAAAGGAAAAGATCCAAACGAAGGCGTTCTTTTGAGGAAGCTTCCAAACCTGGACTGGTTAAATCAATTAATCCTGAAAATCAAAAGCATGATGGAGCATGAACATGCACACACACGCACGCACGCACGCACGCACGCACAAGCAATGCTCTTACACCCTGTGACATTACTATTCCTTTTGGAATGCAATAAGTTTTAATTGTAGAGAAATGATAAAGGCACTAGAAAAATAGAGAGTGTGCGGAAGGGAGAGATGCCAAATCTGAAGCTACCGTGTGTTGTTCAGAAACAGAGCGAGCTAATTATTCACGAGATTCTCCTATATGCAGCGGCTCTGGCAGGAGATATTGTATCACTACTTCTTCCGTGATGTCGCTACAGTCTTTCCTGATTCAATTTGTACTTTGTTTTGCGATATTTGCAGGTAAACCTTGGAATGTGTGATCCATGCTGTCCAATGCCACATATTCTTCGTTGGTCAAGAATTCTTAGAGAAGAAGGCATTCACTTGCTTCCGCAAGGTAATATCACAGGTGTACATGTATCTGTCAAATAGTTTGGAGCACTTATATTTTATGGTCTCATCTAACAAGTATCCCTCAATACTTTTTTTTTTCCCCAAGACTTTCAAGTAAAGTACGTCCAAGCTCTATCCAAAGCCATCTACCAGTATGCACTTCATATTGAAAGAACAGAAGCGGGTAACTATTTCGACCTCGATATCTCTTGTTTCAAAATAAAAGTCTCTTTCAGGAGAATGGGCAACTGGTGTCCTTTGCGAGGCAATAAAAGATGGTTTGTTTAGTTTCTGAAATGCAATAAAGATTACTCAGTAAAATCTAAATTCATAGTTTACAAATGGAATTCTGTCATTGAAAATGGAGGCGAAACAAACCCAAAAGTTATTCAAAGGTTACTCAATTTTTACCTTGAAAAGAAATGTAAAATATTGCACAAACACACACACACACACACGCATATATATATATATATATATATATATATATATATATATATATATATATATATTTAAGCTAGTATTTCTCCGTTCATTTTTTTCACTACTTCCCTCTCCTTTCTTTCTCTCTATCTTTTAAGTATGTTTTTTTCATACTCCCAACTTCGCATTTATCGTGGGATAGTTGTGTACAAAATAATGTATGTTCATTGTCTTCACAAATATACTCGGTGCCACAAGTGTTAAAATGCCACCTTTACGACACAATAGTTTTTCCGATATGTTCCGTCATCTCCTCAAACTGGACTATTCATCGAAAATACATCCTACTATTCTCTCACTTGCGTTCTCTCTCTCAGCTGCAGATCTTCATGTAAGGCCTGTTAGTCCATCTGAAATTACTGCTGTCCTAAAGATGTGCTAATGATATATTGAATGACTCCGTGTTTTTTGCAACTTCCAGGTCACCAACTCGTCATTGCAATATGTAAAGAAAACGGTGGAAAATAATGAGGAACAAGATTCGGAATCGAGTTCTATTGCCAGAGAAAAGGAAAATAAAAAGCCGTCGCACGATCCTTCAGGTCAGGAAATTATTATCGATTTCCGAAAGTGCATTGTTCTATGTAGAAAATTGGATGTATATAGAAAGTTGACTATAATTTCTGCAGGAGTACTTGCAGAACAGAATGACACTAAAAAGACAGCCATGGAAAAAAATAACGCTGAGGTCATCTTGAATACTTGATGCGTGCCAACTCGCTCAATTTGATTGGCATTTGTGTATGTTGAGAAGATGGAAAGTTTAGTCTCAAAAAGTATCAGGGGATACAGCAAGGTATTAGTTTTAAATAAGTAAGGGATAGTTCGTCATGTTGATCATGTAGAAACGAAAACAATTTGGTTGTGTACAAAGGAAAAGAATCAAAGTTTTATCGGAGCCGTGGACATTTCCCCTATAACCGAAGAAATTCTGAAAAATATTGGTACTGTTCAGAATCTACTCAACATTTTCTAGATGTCATGATTTCGCCTTGTAGAAATACTGGATTCTTCCTCATATTATCAACAACTAAACTCAGCTCGATACCCTTCGAAGTTCATATATTTTAAAGAAGCAATCCAAAGGTCATTGCAATATTTTTTGAATCTCGTCATACAGATGAGATATGATTTTGAATAACAATTTCAGGTTGTTTTCTGAACAAAATGAGCTAGATGTTGAGAGGACTGGGTTGTTGGTCGCTCTTTATGCTATCTCTCACATGGTACAAAAACAGAAACTGACGTACAGGTAAATCTAGTTTAACTTTTTCCGAGGCAGATCGGTGCAGAGGTTTTTCATAGTCAATTGTGTTGTAATTAGGCATGGTGCCAAGAGTATGAAATCTCTGACGGAATGTGTAAAGTTTCTTTCCATTTGACACCGCTGATGCATTGTTTGTTCATGTGAGTCCAAAGCAAACCCAAAAAGAAAGTAGTGATTGCCATGGATGACATCCAATGATGAAGATGAATGCCAGCTGAAGGGAAGAAGTTGTGTTCGTCTAGAGTTTGCATCAATCTGATTTCGACATCAAAACGCGTTGAAAACAAAAAGGGAACGGTGTGCCCTTCAATTTGTGCACCATGGGCACAGCACATCGTGATGCATGTGTGTGCGCTGCATGCACGGTGCACATGCACTAGCGTGTGTTGACACGTGTAGCACACATGACCATCATGCACACGTGCGTTGCTTCCATTCTCTAGTTCTGTGCTTTTCATTTTGGAGGCCATGTTCGACTCTTCCACCTTTCGCAAGCATGATCGCATCTGGACAATGCGAGTGACGTGCGCAACGTGTCCACAGGTGTGTGAACGTGGCCCACGTGCGTTTGGACATCGATCGCGTGCACGATGCATTGGCGGAGCCACCAGCTTGATCAGCTGTCATCGCTACCAGATCGATCGCACAGCAACATGCGTGCGATGACGCGACCTGGAGGTGGTCGATCGTTGCACGCGCTGGCCAGCTAGCGCGCACAGAGCCAGAGAGCTTGCTACACAACCAGCTAGCCAGGCGAAAAACGCAACAACTGAGCTGCACTGGCCAGCTCCAGAGCTGGCTTGTTGCAAGTGCAAGCGCAGCGTGCACGCGTCACTTTCGCGCTAGCGCTTGCTGGCAATGCGTGTGGTCATTGTGAACGACCACGCTGGGATGCACGTGTTTTGACCACCAGACCAGTTGAAAACGTTTGGTTTTTGCCACATCGGCTGAAACGATCACGTCTTGCCCAAACAGTGCAACATTGGACCATGCATGTGACGAGCGGGGCCACGACACGTGCGCACACGTGGCCAGGAGCAACGCACGTGTGCACGGGATCGATGTGATGCCAGTTTTGTGTTCCACCTCGTTCTGGTTTTCGAGAAATTCCACTTTCATTGCCCAAAGTTCAGCCATTTGCGTGCCGTGCAAGGAGAAAAACCTCGTGCACTTTGGTCCTGTGCACCTGACCAGCTCCAAGCTCCCGACCGGAACCCACGGCAGCACACAAGAGTGTGTGTGACTGGCAAACTAGCGGGGTTCATGCAAATTGGCACGAACTTGACATTGAATGCATCACAACTGGCAGCCAAGCGACGACGAGAACAATGAGAACAATGAACAATGAACAAAGCGTTGATCAAATCCACATGCAAGAGAACCACATGGAAACAATGAAACAATGATGAAGAACCACATTTCCAAAGTGTTGCAAGACATTTGCAGAGTGCAAAATGCAGTGGAAACAAGAAACAATGAAACAATGATGAAGAACTACATTTCCAAAGTGTTGCAAGACACTTGCAGTGTGCAAAATGCAGTGCCTCGAACTGGTTTCAGTGAGGACTGTGACTAGCAAATCAACTAGCTGGTTTGCCAAAATGGCATGACTTGGTCATTGAGAAGCAATGACACTAGCGGCAAAATTCTGACGGCGCAAGACCTCCACTCTGAGCAAAAACTTTCTGAAGGCCATGTCCACACGACGATCTACGATTGGATCATCTGAGGGGGCCCCCAGCAGAATTTTGGTTTTGGAGGAGTCTGGAGCGTCAAAGAATGAAACAATGAGGATTGACCAGTTTTTGAGAGGAAGAAAGTGTGGTCATCTTTTTGTCGCACGTGGATCTGATGATGTAGACCAAAATAAGTAGGATGTTTTCCGATTAGCTGTGCACTTCTTCTTCTTCTTTTTCTTCTTTGTCTTCTTTTTTCCGCACTGCTTCTCCTATTTCATCATCAGCTGTCGTCAGTCGTCGAGTGTCGTCATTCCAAATCGTAACAAGATCGTGGTGGTGGTTCCATTGCAGGAAATTTCGTCGATCTTTCTCATCTGTTCTTCATTTCTGCGTAGCCCAAACCCTTTTCATAGTTGGCTAAACCTTGGAGGAGAGGGGCTGCCCCCACAGTAACGCACACCATCGAACAGCAGTGAACGTGTAAAAAATATGTCGTCTTGGGCTGCCCTTGTCAAGAGCAATGTGGCGAAAATGGGAGATGACATGGTGGCATCAACGAGACCAGCGAAAATAAGAGAAGAAGCAACAAAGGCTATGCAGGAATCAACACTAAAGTCCAAAAAGAAATCTAGTGTATGGTCAACGAAGATTGGGAGCAGTGAGAAACCAAATTTTTCCAAGATCATGCTCGACACGAAAACAACTGGTGTTGAAATGAGGAAAAACCTCGTCACATTTCCTCAACTTGGTCAGTGGGTTATGAGATTCATTTTGTTCAACGATTGACTCATGTCTTCAATGATTGCAGGCGATCTATTCGTGAGTGAGGCATGGATGCTCAAATCCCCCCAGACAACTAAAGTACCCCTCCGGGGTCTAGAAAATTCGCACAACCATTGTTTCAGAAATGCAGTTATACAGAGTTTATCATCGATTGGTCCTTTTTTCCGTCTCTTTCATTCCATAAGCCATTTAGATTTTCCCCAAGATCATGCATCATTCCTCAAAATGTACGCGGGTTTTCACCGTCAAATGTGGCAACATAAGCACGCATCTTCAACAGCTTTCGAAACCAAAACACCATCTTTGGCTTCTGTGCCATCTGAAACTACCAGAGAAGCTGTCCATGGAAGGAGCTGTTGTGAATCAAACAGTAACGACGGGGATAGCAAAAGGATTACTGAGAAGGTCTGAGATACTTCTACATGTTAGACAGTGGCCTAGAAATTTCAAGAAAATAACTTTCTGAAATTGGTATCATCATGCGTACGAATACTACTACTACTACTATTACTACTACTACTACTACTACCTACTATCAAACAGGGTGTAGGTTCCAAAGTTTCGAAATCCTGTCGCCGAAGAATGAGAAAAAAAAAGAAGATGATGATCCATAACGTGGCAGAGGAGGGAGGGAGGAAGAAGAAGCAGCAGCAGCCAAGGAATAAGCAATTAGGGAATGACAAAGGTACATAATCACGTAAATTCGGACTGCTACATTGAATCTATTGCTTCCGTTTTATTGACAATAGAGAACTTCGTTGGCTTCCATTTGAGAAAGGATGCTTGCAGTCCGACAACACTATCACCAATACTGGAAGCGTTTCAAAGGAAACAATTAGGTCAACAGGAGGATGCTCAGGTAGCACGGTATGAGTATGATGTCACATGATGAGCGTAATGATGGTAGTTCTAGTAATTTCATGATGATTGTTCACGATAATTATAATTTTTAAACTGGACAAATAAATCACGGAGTTAACTTTTATATTTTATGAGTTCATTCAAACTGTGATATACAGTGACAACGATGACTGTAACTTCTTTAACTTCAGGAATTCTTCCATTTCCTTGTACAAGAACTTCACAACGAGATGCTCCAACTTCTTGAAAGTTGTAATATTGCTGATAAAAAGAGGCGGTCGCATTTTACTTCAGCGGTATCAGATGAGGATGAAGGGTGGAGTGAGGTAGGAAAGAATGGGAAGAGTGCTCTCGTTCGTAATGAGGTATTTTGATTGTAATCATGTAATAGCAGCAGTCCATAATCCTTAGTACAAAGTCAATTCGTACAATGGCTTTAATATGTGTTGAAACTGGGGTTAATTTCTTGTGATAATTAATTAGATTCGAATGTCAGAATCTCCCATTAGTCGTATCTTTGGAGGAAGTATGAGATTGGAACTTAGGAGACGTGGTCTTAAAAACACTGTGTCCATGCAGCCATTCTACGAGTTACATCTCGACATAGAGGATGATGGCATACAGAATGTCGAGCAGGCATTCAAGATGTTCTCGTCTCCAGATGAAATACAGGGACTTCGATCCTCCAATGGCAACAAGGTCACTTTGTGTGGCTGCATGATTTCGGTTTTCTTCCTCACAGCATTGCTCTAGTAACGCAATCTTTTGCTAAGAAGAATATGAATTACCCCCTTCATGTCGTTTTTGTTTTATGTTAGTGAATGAACTATCACTTGACAATTTCTTTCATCAGGTTCATGCTTCCCAGTATGTCTCTATTGCTCCGCCACTCGCCTTAGTTCTGCATCTAAAGAGATTCAATTTCAAGCAGATGCAAGGTTGTGGAGGGAAATTGGACAAGTTTATAGCGTATTCCGAGAAATTGAAGCTTCCAAGCAAAGCTTTATATGGAACGAATGTTGCCAGGGAATTCGAGCTAAAGTCCCTCATTGTCCACATTGGTTCTCAGCTCAATGGCGGACATTACACCGCATACGTAAAGCATGGCAATAATTGCTTTCTTTTGGATGATTCTCGAGTAATGCAGGTATCAAAAGAGGAGATGATGCGTCAGCAAGCATATCTTCTCTTCTATGAGGCAACTGTGTGTGCTTGACTCTTGTGCAAGTAGAGTCAATTAAGAAGATGACAGAATGAGCACACAAGTAGATTGCTAGATTTTAGCGAAAGTGTCCAATGCGTATGGATTGTATCATGCACGAAGGCGATGCGCGATGATGCCTTTTGTCATCATGCTCTAGCTCTACTGCACAATTAGCAACTGACGATGCGATGCTGCGGTTTCGTGTCTAGTCAGTGATTCACGGCAGCTCCCATGCTAGCATGGCCATGCATGCACCACAGATCGACGCAGGCATGTGACACGGTGCAGCATGCACGAAGAAGCGCATCACAGCTCGGTCTAGTGAGAGCTGACCAAAACCTAGTCATGTTTTTTCCAGCACCTTCACATCTTGCTCAAACGTGCAACATCGACACAAAAAGTGAGCTGTCTCAAAAACTGGATGATGTTTTTCGACAACATTTTGCTCAACGTGCATCGCAGCTGTCATTGCGCACTTCAATTTGGCTCAATTGAGTTTGATCATTTGTGAAAATTCTCAGTGTGCAGCAAGGGGGAACACACAAAATTTCGACATTTTGCTGCATGTGACCACGCACCAAGTGATGGTCACATCTGGACATGCAGCAAAATGTCGACATTTTGACACTCCTGGACTCGTTTGAACAGTGCTTTCAGCATTTTCATCACTTTTTGCTGTGCACGCGCAATTCCAAGCATTCGTGCCAATGGGAGAGTCATTTTTTGGGGTCAAGGTTTTGGTCAGGGTTTGCACCAAGGGGTTTGGGTTTGGCCCAGCTTTTGGGTTGGGTTGGGGCAAGGGGTTGGGGTCAGGGTCAGGGTCAGGGTTTTCTCCTGGGCCACGACCAAAGTGACGACCAAAGTGACGGTCGAAGTGAGGGTCAAAGGACCTTCTCCTTCAACGTGCGCAGCGTGCGAAAACCAAAAACAGATTGCGAAACCAATTGACTGCCAAAATGAATCGAAGTGATGAAACGAAACCCTGACTTGAGCTGGAGAGTGGGGGTTTTCTCCTGGGCCACGACCAAAGTGACGACCAAAGTGACGATCGAAGTGAGGGTCAAAGTGAGGAAAACTTGTCGCAAAAATCGACCAGGGTTTTTTTCAGGGCAACAGTGAGGGCCAAACTCACGGAAAGTGGTGAGGGTTTTGGGTCAGGGCTGGGATTAGGGTCAGAGTCACGGTTTTTGGTGAGGAGTTTGGACCAGGGTTGGGGTTAGGGTTGGGATGAGCACCGGGATCAGCATTGGGACCAGGAGTGAAACGAGGAGAACAAGTCAGGGCTGCGACAAGGGTCAGGATCAGGGTTAAAATCACGGCCAAATTGAGGGCCGCAACGAGGATCAGGATCAGGGTCGAAATCACGGCCAAAGTGAGGACCGCATCAAAGTCAGGATGAGGGTCAGGATGAGGGTTAGGATGAGAGTCATGCTCTGCGT
>ADNK01000065.1:15000-36574 GCA_000320545.1 Bigelowiella natans CCMP2755 | reverse complement strand
GAGAGGACTGCAATGCTCCCCCTCTTGATGAACTCAACAGCAGCGATGCTATATAATAATAAAAGGAGGAGGGTGTGTGAGAAGAAGATGATAATGTTGATGATGTGATATATCATGATAAGTAATAGTATGCCGATTGTGAGTGTAAGCTTATTGTATTAGCTGGTTGTGGAGAAGTGTGTGTGTCTGTCTCTCTCTCTCTCTCTCTCTCTTTGTGCGCGCGCGCGCGCGCGCGCGCGCGCACGCACGCACACACACACACACACCCTCACACACTCACACACACACACAGAGGGAGGTGTGTGTGTGTCTGTGTGTGTGAGTGAGTGTGTGAGACACACACACACACACACACACACACATATATATATATATATATATATATATATATATATATAAGCTATCAGATCATCATCATCATCATACTACTACTAATTCACTACTACTGCTACCCACCCACCTGTCGCTGCAACTCTTTCCGGAAGAGGGCGTGATTTCACGTATAGGAAGGTAAGGTAACGCTTTGCTGCACGCTTGGCCTTGAGAAGTGGAAGTTGAAGATACTTTGCGACTTTCTCCCAGTTTCGTCCAAACATTGTCATTGCTTCCTGTATGTTTTTCTTTCTCTTCTTGCCCTGTCCTTCATTTCCTTTCCTGCTACTACTAATAGACCTATTACCAGATGAAGAAAGGAATCGAGAAGAAGAAGCAGCACCAGATTTCATCATCATCGTCCTCTTTCTCTTCCTGATCATCTCAGATGAGGATGATGTAGATACATTGGATTTGTGGCTAGAGCCTTTAGTATCTATGCGCCTTTTCTTCATCCTCTTTCTCTCATCGCCCTGCTCTAGTTTCTTCTTTTTCTTGTTTATCAGCTTGTTAGATCGCTGTCCTTCATTGGTATAATAAAAAGAACTGCGTTTCCTGTTGTGAGCATCATCATCCGTAATCCTACTTCGCTTACTTCCTCGTTTTATGGAAGAAGAGGCGGTGCGACGAAATGATGTACTACTACTACTACTATTGTTCTTTCTCCTCTCCTTGGCAATCCAACGTGCAACCTCCATTGGCTTGAATTCAACATCATGGTGTAAGGGACAAAATATGCATTTGGCGACGTCGTCCCCACCATCCACCACGGGTATTTCATCGATGAACATACGTGTCTTTGACTCGTATCCGCACAGTGGATGCACCGCCCACTAAGGAGCAGGCAGAAGCGAGAGGGGGGAAAGAAGAAAGAGAGAGAGAGAGAGAGAGAGAGAGAGAGAGAGATTGCCGGTTAGGAATAGATGATAGTGGTGTGATACGGTAATAGCAAGAGCTCAGCATGAGAAACAGTATTGTAACGATACAGATATAATATCATCATGGCGAATGAAAGACGACGGCCACTTGAGAAGACAGAACAGTGTTACTGCATCATTGTAAACTGCCCATGAAATTATTAGTTGATTTTTTTTCCCTTGGATTTTATCATGATCTTCTTTCTTTCTTTCTTTCTTTCTTTCTTTCAGGAAAACAGCAGCATATCACCTTGCAATTGGGGTATATACACTGAACCACGGCGCCTTTCCCTGTGGTACCACACACACCGCATTGGATTCGCCACCGTTCGCGGTCAACTGCTCCAGCACCTAAGGGGAGGAGAAGGAGGAGAAGGAGGAGGAGGAGAAGGATGGGGTAGAATGAATGTAGCTGAGTTTGGTAGTGACAAGCAAAGCGAGAGAGAGAGAGAGAGAGAGAGAGAGAGAGAGAGAGAGCTATCAGCTAATAGAACCTAAGACCGGGGACATTGTTTGGGGGTTCTTAAACGACGTCTCTGGCAGCCACATCGCGCAAGTGGAGTGGACCCAGCTTCCTTTAGGCGTTTTCTTGTGCGCGTAGCCATATGTGGAGCACAGCAAACACTTTACTTCCATTTTCTGCTTTCCCTCAGAGCAGCGCTGACAGAACCAATCCCCCTCTGGCACAACATCAACGCCGTAGCAGCGCTAAATTTACAAAATAAGTTTATTATATTTTCATCGAGTGCGAAATACATTTTATCTACACTAGCAGAACGACACGGAAACAGCTTTCATGTACCCCCCCCCCCCAAACCCCCACACTGGGGATTTACATATTTTAATCATTGGGCAAACATGCGCATTCTAATTCTCGCTTGAATGCAGTTTGTTATTGACTAACTCAGTACCTGGTGAACCATAAGGTCGCATCCATCACAGTACAAAATCTGATCATAATCATCAGCGTCTGGACTGAAACAAATGCAACAACGATCTTCTTCCTCCTCCTGCCCGCCTCCGTCATTTTCTAGTGGTTGCTTATCATGTGCTGCCTGTTTCTCCAAAATATCACTGGATTCCAAGACCTTAACATTATCTTTGTCGCGGCGTAGTCCTTTCTGTACTTCTGCCTGTGATTGTTCCATTCCCCCCTCTAGGGCATCTTTGCGCTCGTCCTTCTCGTTGCTTTTCATCTCGCTGCTATTTTCTTCTCTACTACTTCTATCTTCCACGGAGACCGCTAGAATATTGCCCGTTTTATTATCACCAATCTCGAGTTCTTCTTCATCCATTTTCCCCTTGATAAAATCCCGTTTATTCTCATCGTCATTGTGTTCTTTCTTCTCTATTTCTTCTCCTTCAGCCTTATCTATTTGCTCATTTTCATCCACCTTCTGATGCAACGTGGGTTCTTCATTCGCCCCTGCTATCTGTTTCTTTTCATTTGTTTCTTTATTTTCTTCACTTTCCATCTTTGGATTTGGTGAAGAAGCCATCTGAGAAATTTTGGCATTGTGTTCTTTCTTCTCTATTTCTTCTCCTTCAGCCTCATCTATTTGCTCATTTTCATCCACCTTCTGATGCAACGTGGGTTCTTCATTCGCCCCTGCTATCTGTTTCTTTTCATTTGTTTCTTTATTTTCTTCACTTTCCGTCTTTGGATTTGGTGAAGAAGCCATCTGAGAAATTTTGGAGCAGATTCAAAACAATTATCAGCAATCTTGTCAAAACTCTTTTCTAAATATCGTTCAGGGCAAAGTGGACTTGAATGTTATTTACTTCTGCCGTTTGTAACCTACCAAATGCATTTGGAGTTGTGCCTCTCCTGTATCGTTGCCTTGTTTCTTACCACTCCCAGAAATTGTGCAAGTTGTTGTGGTTTTAGTACAAGAATTGGCCTGTTCATGGCTTCCCATGATCACAAGTGGCTTTGGTGCACTTTGCACTGCCCCTCCCTTTCTCTAAACTTGGCAATAAAGAGTGAAAGAAAAACACTACGACGATGTGCGTCCTCCGTAATGATGGTGAGTGATGGTTGCGAGGCGAAACCAATCAATTCTTTTCTAATGAATGAATGGCGAAGTTCGGATTGCCAATCAATTCTTTTCTATTAAATGAATGGCGAAGTTCGGATTGCTGAGTGCCATCAGCATCTAGCCCCATTTCGTTTGTACGACCTGTGGAAGGAGGAGCAAAAGGTTTAATAATCCTCTCTTTTAATGTACCGACAACAACAAGTTGGGAAATCGAAATGAACATCCTTAATTTAAATGAATTCATTGTGTTTTATTATAACGACATCGTTCACGCAAAGATTTATATTCAAACCATATAGCTCTCCCAACACTCCAAAAAAAGTGGTACGATGCAAAATCACAAGAAATGTCCGCATACACAATGGCTATCTGATGTAAAAATAGCTAGATCTAGATCTAGATCTAGATCTAAATATCACTGTGTAAAGCAGGGTACCCTTATAATAGTGTAATCAACCTGTTATTAGGTCTGCTGTATGTACCATAACCGAATCGAATAAATACCCCACCTTTTGACTTAATCCAGATTGGACTGGATCTACGACTCGTATTCGCCTTGTTTTTTCCCAGATTCGCTTCAAAACTATGTTGTCTGAGAATTTCCCAGTACGAGCTCGTATTCGGTAAAGAATTTCCGGAACTCCGCTGCGCGTTTCGGACTCAGGAATTATTTCCGAGAAGTTGGCTCTATCATTGGCTGTCGTATATGTAAAATATTGTGTCAGTTTTATGTCGTTCATATGAATCTGACTGTTTTCACCTTTTCTATTCCGAGCTGCTTCGCTCACAGCATGTCTTAAAAATTTCGTGATAGGCTTGTCACTTTCTTTTCTCCCCCCATGATTTTGTGTTAGATCATTAGATTCTACCTTCAGCGTATGGGTTTATAATTTATTTGGTCCTGGTATCACCTCTGTACTTATATCAATATAGATATCTAGTTTGCAGTAATTGTTGGAGAAAAAGTAGCTTCAAGTATTTTTAATCTATCTGCAATTATTTTCTAAAGAGATCGTGCTCAGTAGTGCATGGAATAAGAAGTCACAGATAGTGAATCAACCATTCAAATTTCTATTTAATTTTAAAACACCATGCCATCGGAGAAGCGCAGTAATATAAGTCAGTCCTCAGAATGTGGAAAATCATCAAGCAGTGCAGGTTTGAATCTCCACCTTCTGTGACTTCACCAATAATAGCTGACCTCATATTTTCCCTTAGCTAACCCAATGGATGCAGAACCTATTGAAAACGTTTGGAAAATATTTCCTTTCTTATATCTAGGCGACAAGGTACAACTTTAAAAAATAGACGAATTTACAATCAACCCCTGATGTGTTATCTGCTTAGGTCGCAAGCCAAGACTATGGCCTACTATGCCGCCTTCGTATTAGGCACGTTGTGAATATGGCTCCAGAAACCTGCAAGGAGTTCAGTCATCCAAAATTAAGTTACCTAAGATCACCGATCCTAGTCTGTAGTGGTTGCTCGGAAATCTTCGATTTCTTCGTATCAGGAGTGACATTTATAGAATCGGCCCGATCGCAGGATTCCACCGTTTTAGTGCATTGTGATGGAGGCGGGCAGCGAGCATTTGCAATGGTTCTGTGCTACACTATGTTTCATTTAAAGCGTCCTCTCAGGGAATGTAGAGACCTGCTCAAAACCCGGTACAGCGGGGTACAGATCCGTAGCCAAAATTTGCTCCTACAAGTAGAAAAATTTCAATGTTATCTATACGACAAAGGGCATTTTGGCAATATTCAATGCATTTCCTCATCATCCTCTTCCAAAGATCAATACAAATCGATTCTTGACCTCGAAAGAAACGGTAAAAGGGAACGAAGCTGTACTTTCGATCACAAGTGTAGCAACAACGAGGTACCAGGTTGGATAGATCCCAAAGAGGAGTCCAAACTTCCTTTTATGAGCATAAAAGAATTTCTTGAGTCCTCAAAAGTAACATCCCCGAACGGTACTGGACCAGCGGAATCGACAGTTGTCAGTAGCACCGAAAGTGTTCGAAACGACGGGAAGACGTTTTCGTCGTCACAGCGTAGGGTAATATATGATTCGAGTGGCCGTGCAAGAACAGTTTTGGTGGAAGGATCTACAACATCTCCAGTATGCATCAGTTGCACAATATCCTAAAAAGAAAGGATACGCTGGTGTCGTAGATAGTACTCATAGCAAAGTTGACATTGCAATTGAAGCATATAAAACAGTAATGAAAAAATACAATGACAAAAAATGTAACCTATGCATGACCACATAACTAATTAAACATGCGCATGTGGACGGGCGCGTGTGGTGACAGTGCCTCATCAAACAACATTGAGTCGAAAGCACCAAACTAGCAAAGCTACATAGCAGCTAAATGGATGTCGATCAATAATGCGTTGACGCCGGTCTAGCGGCGGTCAATGTGTGCAACATGTGGATGCAATGCATTTAACAATGTTCATCTATAGCAGCGACACAGCGCACAGATAATGGACATAGTAATAGCACATGTGGCACATGCATGTGGCATTGCGCATGCGCTGTGATGCAGCGATTGTTGCATTGACTGCGACAAGCTACTTGAGACGAATCGGACTAGACAAATTGCATCTTCTCTGCTGTAGTTTTGTCTTGCTAGTGGTCATCGATCATGATGATCTCTAGATCCATGATGATGACAAAGCGCATCGCAACGCGGTCCATGACTTTGTGTGCAATTGCGATGCAGCACTAGCTAGGCCATGCATGGCTGGATGTGCGCATCTAGGCATGTGCAAATGTGCGTCACGCGCGAGACAGACAAAACAACATGCATGAGCGTTGCTGTGTGCGTGGCCGCTGTTTCGATCGCCCAGCTACGTGCACATCAGGAAGACCATTGAATGAATGAACGTTCAATCACTTCATTGCAATGGTCTCACACACACTCATGCTGTGTCAGCATTGGTCATGTGGTGGAATGTCACAGTCACGTGCACCTGGACAATGGACACAGAATGTGCTGTGTGCACCATTGCACATCACATGTGGCTTGTTCCTTGTGTCCATTGTCTGGCCACGCCGCATGTGGTGCGTGGCTGCACGTGATCATGTCTTTTGTGCGTGCACGGCCACGCACGTGACAACACCAGCACGTGCACACTGCTAGACTAGACTAGCATGGCAGTCCAGCAGTGGACTAGAGCAAACCTAGCCACCATGGGCTAGCTTGCTAGCTTGATGTCATGCATGCTGGCATGCACGCACAGCTTGCTAGCTAGCAGGTCTAGAGAGCTTGGAGAGATGCATGTGATTTTCGTTTCTTGCTAGCTTGCCTGAGTGAAAAATCTGCCGGAAATTCATCGTGCAATCTAGCTGCGGCACAATGCTGAAATGCTGGAACGATGCTGACTAGCTAGCTCAAGAGCCACAGCTGAATGCTCCGCTCCAGATCGAGTCAGTCCATCTGCGCTAGCTGCAATGCGTGACGCTTGCACACACACACACACACACACACACACACATGTGCACACACACCAAGCACTGCAATTGTGCTCATTCTTCGATCTGCGCTGGCTGCGGCTAGCCAGCTCTGGAGCTGGAGGACAACAGGCAATGCTGGAATGGTGTCGACAATGGGGCTGGGCACAAATGCTTGAAAACAAATGCATTTGCAAATGCATTTGAACAAACATCACTTGTTCAAATCAAATGCCATGATGGACACAGCAATGCACCATGTGCATCGTGTGCATTGTGCATTGCACTGTGCACATTGCACATGTTGTGCATTGCATGTCCATCATTGCTTGTTTGCACGAGCTAGAGTGGCATTTGAACAAACCAAACACAAGTTTGCAAGTGTTTGGTGTTTGGAAATGATTTTTCAAGGTGTTCGTGTTTGTTCAAACCAAATCAAATTGAATGTGTTTGCAAACATTTTTGGAAATGTTTCAAGAAAATCACCAAAATTGAGCTTTTGCATGCGTCCAGCGTGGCCAATCATTGCCGACATTGCTAGCCAAGTTTGAGATCGCCTGAGCTTGCGTTGTCGGTGAATTTCTGAAGAAAAATCACCCACGTGGCCACGGCGACCAGGCTAGCTAGCTAGGCCTGCGCATGTGCTGCGCATGCGCAGCATGCACGCACGCAGCCGCCATGCCATGCGCTGGCACACGTGCTGCGCACTGCTGCTCTGGTGCTGTTGGACTGCACATGCCAGCATGTGCATTGCCAGGTTGTGACGGACCATTGAAAAAAGTGACAGATCATTTCATTGCATCCGTCTCGCTGCCATCTCGCCAGCATCTCGCACCACTGATGTGCAACTGATGAAACTTCATTGCTGCTAGCTCCAGTCAGCCAGGGCCAGCTAGTCAGCAGCACGTGCAGCAGCTGCTGTTGCGATCGTGCACACCTTGCGAGAGCGCAGCTCATTCTCATTGGTGCAACAAACTAGCAATCAAAAACGTGTGTCTGCAACACGCTGCATTGCTTTTGCTTCCCTGATTTCACCAAAGAAACAACCAATCAGATGCCATGTTGGCACTGTTTCAAATTGCATTTGCAATTGACAACCCCACCCGCAGGGCTTGTCATTTTCCATCAGAATGCATCTTTGTGCATGAAGCTCCATTTTGGAGAAGCATCACTCGCTAGCTCGGCATGAAAAGGAAAACGATGATTTGAAGCTGCGTCAGTCGAGTCCGAACGCATCTTCTTGTTGTGTGGCTTGACACTGACAGCGCGTCGAAGTGCATTGTCGACAGACACAGCTGAAGCATTGGCAATGCTCAACAAATTGTCAAAGTTGGACAGATTTTGGAAAGTTCTCAAACACGAGAAAGGCACAGCTGGAGGTTGCAAAGCAGAGAAAAACAGTTCCTGAGTCTGTGGGGCTGAGTCCTGAGTCCTGAGCAGCCACGAGACGGATGTGATGAAGTGATCAAATCTTTTCAATGGCAGCATGTGTGCGCCATGATGCCACACATCTGCATGCGCATGGCGTCCACGCAACAACCATGTCCATCTGCAATGAGTTGTGAAGTTGTGCCTGTGCGATTGTTTGTTCCCTTTGTCACACGTTGCACAATGCGCATTCAAATGCATTGCGATTTGGTCTGTCATGTCGTGCTTTGTGCGCAGCTGCGCGGGAACGTTTCAAATTTTTCAAATTGTTTGCAAACGATTTTCACAGGAAAACACTTGCAAACATTTTCCTTGCGGAAAGTGTTTGCAAATGCACTTGCAAACGCTGCTTCTTGTTCGAACATTGTTTGAACAAACCAAACACTGGTTTCGCGACACGCAGGCATTGTTTGTTCAAATCAAACACTTGTTCAGAAGCAAAGCAAAGCACTTCCAAACAAAAAAAATTGTTTGTGCCCAGCTCCAGTCGACAAGTCCCAGAGTCGACGATGCAAGTGGTTTTTCAATGCTGGAATGCTCGAATTGAACGAAAGAAACACTGCGTTGGTGACTCAGACTGCACCGAAAGAAAGGAGCAGAAAGAAACTCGATGATCGCCAGGTCGAGCAAGTCGACCATCACGTCGAAAGAACCAGAGAAAGAAAGAAAAAAGCCCTGACGAGCGACCAGCCGACCATGCACTTCCAAAGTCTTGTTTGCCGTTTCAGTGTTGCACAACACTCCAGCACTTGCAAAACACGAAACGCAGTGCCTCGGCTGGTCGGGCTGAAACTTGAACGAGGACCAAAAAATGACGGCTTGGCCACTCTGGTGCTGTGATCCAGTGATGGCTTGTTGGAAGTCAGTTGGCCAATGGCACGGAGTGCAGGGCAGGGTGCGCTGTGGGCCACCAGGTTGCGGAGGAGGGGCAAGCAGCAGTTTGGATTCTGTGATGATGACGACGTGACGTTTCATGCGTGCTGCACAATGTCAAGATTCATCAAGGCGAAATTGCCTGAACAAGCATGTGCGCCGGCAGCGCTGAACTTTGATGGGGGCGAAACAGCCCGATGACTCGTGAGAAATTGGCTCTCATTGGTCAGCAGCCACTGCATGCATTGTCGCGGCAGTTTGTCGAAGTCGCACATCGCACTTCGGCTGCATTGTCAACCACGTGCGTGTTGCTTGTCGCAGCCAACGAACGCACGCAGATTGCTCTGGCGTTGCTGCTGCTGGTGCAAGCGTGCACTGCGCGGTCAGGGTGCAAAGCATTCCAACGTGGCTGGGTGAGTCCTCTGCCAGTCTGGTCATGCCAGCCTGACTGGCCAGCTCTGGAGCTGGCTTGCTGGCTTGACTGCTCTGGTGCTTCAACTTTCCCTCAAGCTTCGGCAGCGCTGGAGCGAGTGAAGGCCCTGAACTCTTTGTTGTTTTGAGTCTGGTGGGAGAGCTCTTGAGTCAATGGGAAGGCACGCAGCGCTGGAGCTGCGACTTCAAGATTTGTCTCCCCACCTGGCTTGCTGGTCCGTGCCAGCGTGACATGCCAGCGTGCTGGCGTGGTTGCCAAGCCCAACAAGCGAGCCAGCCAGGGGCTTGCCAGCTTGCTGGCTTGGAACGATGGACGTGCAACGCACAATTGGAGTTTTTCACTTTTTTCCCCACCGACTTGCATTTGTCGAGGGCCAGAGGGACTGGGGGAAGCCACGCGAGGACGCTCACATCAAGTCCTCGTTTGGCTTGTTCAGGGTGTTCTTTGCTGTCCGTGCAAGTTTGTCAGCCAGTTGTTTGATCTGAGCAACGCCAGAACGTCTTCGCACAAGAAGAGTCTTTCACAACAGATCCAAGCGTCCTTCACTGATTGACCGAGTCACCAATGGTCAGGGCGATACATCTGTCCATCCCATCGGTGACACATGGTTTGGGGATGGGGCCCGCCCTGTCCCCATCGGCTTGACAGTCGTCGCAATTGTGCACATCATTTTTTTGGTTGTCGCGCAAAGCAGAGAAGTGGTCTCTTGTTGTTAATTACCGGTACTTGTTGCCCTGCTGTCTGATTGTCGCAGAGGACAAACACAATGCGTTGTTTGAAGTGCGACAAATGCTCATTCTAAGCAAAATATCTTAAGAGGACTGCAGCTTCATCAAAAGGGCTATCATTCGTGCAAGATCCATCCGCTCATTAGGCTCCTTCGCCCGTTCGCCCGTAACAAGAAAGTTAACAACAAGCTGCTTGAACCAGAAAACGAAGAAGGATGGAAAACAAACTGAAGCAGTTGAGCTTCAATGCGCTTCACGAGATTGGTTAATTTTTTTTGAGGAGTTGCACAACGGAATGATGACCGACATCGACTAATGCACGTAGGAGCAATATCCGGTCATCTTCCAGACAACAGAGATGGCTATTCCAAGCAAGAAATGGTCGACATTCTCAAGGTTAGTACATTAGGTATGGGTGCTTGAGCAGTAATCACATACATTGTTGGTATAATCTCACACACCTAATTATTTACCGGGGGCGACTCCAGGACTTGGTTGAATTGGAGCAATTCCAGCTCATTACGTGCTTAACTAAGAATCAACGCATCGCTCAGGTCAGTGCCTAGCTCATTAGTACATTACTTTCATTCTCCACATTCCCAAACGTACAAACACTGCACTTGCAAGGTGCACACAAAAAGTGAGCGATGAGCACTCGCTTAAGGATCCTTCACTCTAATGCATACATAATAATCGTTAGCGTTTCAAGTACCTGTGCGATAACTTTGGAGAAAAGTTTGGGAAGCAAGAATTGAAAGAATTATCCGAAGATTTGTCTCGAGGCCTTCCTCTAGTTGGTACAATGTCGAAGAACGATGTTGATTCTAAAGTCAGTCTCCTCAACATTACTACTCCACAAACTGTCTGTCTATTGCAACAGACAGAAAGACCATATTACTATTACTCAGCAGATAAACCATCTGTCTTTTGCAACAGATAGAAGACCATGTTTTTCACCAAGTTGGATAAAAAAACGCAATTTCTTAATTCAAGGTTGCCTTTCCCCCCCCTCCATCCTTTTCTTTCGGCTTCTTAAAAATAATATTTAGATGTCAACGGAAAATTACGTTCCCACAACTCTTGTTCGCACGAAGTCCCTTGAAGAATCGAAAATCAGACAGACATGGAAAGTGGGAGATGAAATAGAGGTCAGTAGTATTTAGCATCGGCGTGTACTACTAGGTATTTGATAGATGATGTTGCCATCAAATAATACGACTATAAATAATGTGAGCTACCATATTCTTTTTTGTTCTTATTTAGGTGTATTCAACCAGCGGCGACGGCTGGTATAAGGTGCGGATAACGTTATCTTTGCCGATGTGCGTGTGGGTGTGTGAGTGTGTGTAGATAAACCAGCAGCAGCAGCAGCAGCAGCAGCAGCAGCAGCAGCAGCAGCAGCAGCAAGTTAATACTGTATTGGATCCCTCTCCACCACCCCAACACTTGCTGCTTTCATATCCAGGGCAAAATCGACAAAATCTTCAAATTAGAATCGAAGGAGATGGGGGTAGTGAGGATGATCAAGGTGCTGGTTGCATAGTAGTGTATGAGGAGACTTGGACAAACAAACATGATGATATACAAAAACCATTGATATAGACTTTAAGCGGAACATGATGATATACAAGAAACAATAAAATAGACTACTTTGAGCGAAACTTACATCGAAAATCGATGTGCTTCCACACGCTTATTCGTTATGTTAGCATTGATTTTTACGTCTAAAATTATTCTAAATGAATACAACATAAAGCAGCACCATTTTCGGACTATTTCATTATTTTGACAATGCTCCTCGTTCGTATGAATTTTCTCACGATGCAATTCTCGTAAAATGATTATAGCGCCAAGTTTTTCTCCATACAACAGTATAATCACAAAATTATTCTTGTTCTACTCCCCGCCCCCCCCCTCCTCTGTTCTCAATGCTGCGGTTATCACCGACAAGGTTCATTATGAACGAGACGGTCAACATTTTCAAAAGGAGATGAATTGCGAGGAGCCTTTGGTGAGTAATAAGATGTCAGGAATAGGATGATGGAGATAACCATTATCACTTTTCAGATGACTCAAATTATGTAATGTATATGAGCCAAGATATGGATTTTTAGATATGAGCGGTGGGAAAACGATGAATCATAGCTTTTGGAATACTCCCTGATTATGTCCACTAGCACTCATTATTTCTTTCTTCATACTTTTCCATGCCTCTCATATAGATTCGACCCGTGATGATGAGTGAGGAGGATAAAAAGGATTATGACAATCAAGTGAGTTGTATAATTATTTCCAACCACTCATCAGAAAGGCGAAAGCAAATTATCAATTTAAAGAGAACTCTCATAACGATTACCACCACCACCACCACCACCACCACCATATTCATTGGGAATAACATGAGAGACGTAGAAATAGTATCTGTAATCATCAAAGTAGTTAATTGTTACTTTCCGTGGTAGCTATTACTTGGTTGCAAATTAAAGTAGTGGAATATTATAGCATCATTATTCCAACTGCTGTTACATGATATAAGTGAATGACTGAAAACGCTAACGGTCTTTCTTTGCGGCAGAGCTAAGTTCATTCATGAATCATCATCATTATATTTCTTATGTGAATGAGTTTGCAAGCAATTTTGATTTATTTTCAAATCTGCATCTAAATTAGAAATAAGACGCGCATGAACTCACGCACACACACACACATATATATATATATATATATATATATATATATATATATATATATATACAATACTGCTGTTGCTACATGATCTTTAGTTGGTGATCCCTCCTGTAACAAAAAGAACTATTAGTCTACCAATAAAGCCTCCCCCAGCTAAACCTACTGTTGCCCCTCCCCCTCCAGCTCAACAGGTCAAAAAAAGTGCGACAGTAGTGCTAGTGGTGGCCGTAGTTATATGATTTTGTCATTCTGCACTTTACTCTCATTTAAATTTCTCTATTCGCCTTCAAACTGTCCTCCTCCTCCTCATCGTCATCGTTGTGTCTTTAAATGATTTCTACAGAGAGAACAGATTACCAGTCTGGCATCTCAGGCAGGACCGCTCAAGGTGGTTGCGTGCATGTTTATGATGAAACCAGATGGTATACTGCTAGTAGTAGTAGTAGTAGTAGTAGTTGTTGTTGTTGCTGCTGCTGTTGTGTAGTTGTTGTAGAATGAGCTCCTATGAGGATAAGATTCATCGAAGTTCTTCCATAAATGAGCTTTCCTGAATCGGAAAAAGCTTATGATAGATGTAGAAGACAATTACACCGGAAGACTGGTTATCATCATCAGCCAGAATTATTTGTCCAACAACAACAACTACTACTACTACTACTACTACTACTTACTTACTATTAGGTCGGAGATAGGAGAGCTATCATTCCCGTCTCTTGGGCAAGGAAGTGGGCAGCATATGTCAAAACAACATATCCTGTAAAGCCTACTGCTGCTTCTACTTCTTCTTCTTCAGTATCATCATCTCCAGGAGAAATCCTCCTCGACTCCTTATACTCGATGGATTCTTACAACAAACTTAAGCGCGGAATAAGGGAGAGTCGTGACTATGTATCTGTACCAGAATCTGTCTCAAAGGCTTGGCTGCAGTGGTGTGTTTCTTTTGAGCGATAAATTAAATATGGTTGCTTCTTGAATTTGCCATCATGATTTATCCATTCGCCGTTTATTATGTACTGTGTTGTAATGTTGTTTTCGTCGTCTCTCTCTTGTTCTCTTCTTTTACTACGATCAAAGGTATGGTGGCCACACTCCGATTGTACGTGAAGCTAGGGAACTTGGAATATTGAAGAGAAGCATCAGGCTAGATCTTTATCCAATGATTATCTCTTTGGTAATAATAATAATAATAATAATAATAACATGTAACAAGTAAAAAAAAAAGACAAAGGTAGTAGTGACAGGAATGGCCACACTATCATTAGCAGCACAGCAGCAGTAGTAGCAGCAGCAGCGCATCTTGCAGTGTAAGGCTGCATTCAGTTATTATTAAGTCGTGGTAAAGGATGCTATTCCCAACATCAACACACTACTAAATGTGTTCTTCTATTTGATTTCGTCAGTTTGGGAGATAATGATGAGTTGGTATGAAATGAGAATTACTACTACTACTACTACTACTACTACTACGACTCATATCCGCACTACTACTCATTATTCTTCCGATCATGGTGATTTTGCTTCCTCGTAACTAACCCATTTTAATAATTGTCGTATTCTTCCTACCTACTAGCTTCAAACGACGGCAGAAGGAGAACCGGAGAGAAAATCTAAACGCAAGCTGTCATTTTCGAGCTCTTCCCGCCTCTGTGATGTACGGGATGAATTAGTCAAGGACTATGAGGTGGTAGATGTAGTTAGTAGTCTCCTCGCTTGAGTGAGTACGCGATGATGATGATGATGATGATGAATGTGATTGTGATTGTGATGACTCCTTCCATGATTGATTAGCTTAGCATTTCTTCTTTTCCGTCGGTTTTTCCTTGAAACTCTCCTAGCCTTCTTCCAAGTCAGCATACATAGTAGACGAAAATCAGCATTATTTTTTTCCAGCAATAGAAACCTATCCCTATCACCGGAGACCATTTCCGTTTGTGCAAGTAGTTTTCCTTAGCCTCCTTTAACAACTACTTCATCATTCTCGTATGATCAAATAAGCGTAGAAAAGAGAGAATACTACAAATAATTTCTGTCAATTGTAGTGTTAACTACATGACCGATTGGTAAAAGTCAGTGTATTGATAGACCACTTTGAGAACTCTTCTTTCTTTCAAATGCTGCTGCTGTTGTTTATCTGTGGTTGTTCCTGCAATACTGCAGCCGATGAAAATTACACGGAGAGTCTTGGGGATTTGTCTTGACGAAGGTTCCATGGTAGACGCTAAGGATGAGTATGGTTATTGGTTTCCTGCAAAAATTGTCCGGAGATTCAACAAGAATAACAAGTAATAAGTTAAACAACTAACTGCAAAAGAGAAAGTCAAGGAGTCATTTGTTTCTCGTCTGAAAAGGCCTCATCATCATCATCATCATCATCATCATCATCGTCATTATCAATATCATTGTCACAATCATTATCATTATTAATATCCATCCCGTGAAAATAATTGAATCTAATGTTTCCAAGCATAAACAACTCGGCTTTATTATTGTTAAGCAAAACAATGGTATAGTACTCACTCACTACTACCTCTTTTCCCCCTCATCATTTGCTGTGATATACGCGCAGAGACTTTGTGGAAATCAACTGGCAAGACCCCAAATACAGCGACAGCAAACACAACGAAGTAGTCAATGTGAGGGAACGTCATCGATTCTCTCATTATCACTACATGACCGATCCTCACGATAAACGAGGAGTGCAATATGCAAAGAGGGAGAAGGTCTGGGCACGCTTACGTGTCGTTAAGAAAAGGTTGTTGTTTGTGTTGGCTAGAAAGAGAAGAAGAAGATGAAGATGATGATGATGATAATGACGATGAGAATACGATGACGACGAGGAGGAGGAGGAGGAGGACAGTTTTACCTAGTTACAACAATAGTTATGATGGAAAGTAAAGGAGGAGTGGCACCACCACCCGATTGATCGTAGTCTACAGTGATTGATGTAGCACCATCATCCAAGGAGTTACAAATGAAGAAGAAGAAGAAGAAGAAGACTAAATAGAACTCCACATTCAATACAGACTATTGCATACATCGATCGATCTATCATCATGATCAAGAACTTCTTTTATAATAGGGATTTGGACGGTGACTTACCTCCTTGGCACCTGGCTACCATTAACCTTATTCATTCAAACAAACGACAGGTAAGGTTGTCGCATCCATCCATGATATGACGATGATGATGATGATGATGATTATGATGATGATGTTCCCTAATGTTGGCCCATGTTGTCCTTCTTATCCATCGATCTAATGTTGTTGATTAGGTTCGTGTGAAGTATAATATACGAGAGAAAACAGAATACTGGTTCCATAGTGATTCTACCGAGCTGCTATCATGCAGCATCACCAAGAAAAAGCCTGCCCACGACTTTGGAGAGCGTCCAGATAAGCTATTTGATGAGATAACTGAAGAGAAAGTCTATTCTCCAAGAGAGATAGTAAGGCTGTGGCTACCCCATCGAAGGTAGAAGTAGTAGTAGGAGGAGGAGGAGGAGGAGGAGGAGGAGGAGGGGGAAGGGGTGACAAGGACCAAGAAGAAGGAGGCCACCACTTCTACTAACAAAAAGAACAACACATCCATTATTCGTAGTATATTATCCCAACCTCCACTATTTCCTCCTCCTCCTTTTTTGCTAGCAGTCTCTACAGTATTATTGTTGTTGTTGTTGTTGTTGTTAACGGCAGTAAGTGCGTCAGTAGATTTGGTTGTATTCGTTACTATCATCTATATATACCACTATGATATCATCGTCGTCATCATGATCATTATATATATATATATATATATATATATAATGTTAGTTGTTTCCTTCAACTAATTCCTCTTCCTCCTGTTCATTGATTGATTGATGTATGCATTCATTCTTCTTTATTGTCGTCAGATACGGATGGGAGCTAGCAAAGGAGGAAGATCACATGTTCAAGTCTTTGGCAGAATTAAAACTTACGGAATTGCTACTCGAGCGACGAAAGTAAATACCAACTTTACATAATGCATGGACAACACATGATCAAGAGAAACATGACAGACAGATGATAATAATTGTGTAAAATCGAAGAATAATATTACGATGATGGTGACGATATAAAATTATCCTGATTGAAACGTTATATGTAAATGCAAACAGCAGTTATACTAGGAAAATTGACCACAAAAAGAAGCAAAGAATAATGCTAGAAGTAGTCATAGAAAAGAGGGAAAATTGTTTGTGGTGGTAGTGCTGCTGCTGATGTTGCTGCTGATATACATCATCATCATCATCATCATCATCATCGTAATCGTAATCGTAATCGTAATCGTAATCGTTATCATCTGCATTGTTCATTAATTAAATGCAAAGGAGGTCAAATGGCAAATGGGTCCGAGTGGTGGAGAAGCATGACTGGCGTGATCTGGAGGTTATAGTAGTAGTAGTAGTAGTAGTAGTAGTAGTAATGTCATAGTCATTATCACCATCATCACCATTATTATCACCAGTATCCTCATGGTGAATGTTTTGTTGTTAATTTTATGATTGATTGATTTCAGCGTGGAGATTTGGTGGACGCAAAAGATACGATGAAGAAGTGGTATGAAGCAGAAGTGATTGAGTGTAGATCCGAAGATAACACGGTATTATTATTATCATCTTATCGTAGTATATAGGACTTTCCATGTATCTTCATGTGGTAAAATTATTATTATGGACATCATGCTTATCGACTGCATTGATATTCTCTAGTAATTGTTCTGTGCTTCACCAGCTAGTAGCCCCCCCTCCTCCTCCTCCTCCTCCTCCTCCTCCTCCTCCTTATCCTTGCTGTTTTCCATCTTCTTCTTTCTAGATATGGCCATATCTTATTTTACGCTATTATCCATCATTTACATCTCTTGTTCTTCTTCATGTTCAATGATCAAACTTTTCCTTTGATTGGACCATAATAACAACAGACATGATAAGATTACATGTATTATTTCTTGTCATTCATATTCCAGGTATTCGTTCACTACGTCGGGTTCTCAAAAAAGTGGGATGAGTGGCTCAATATCAATTCTTCACGCCTCGCAAAACATGGGACAATGACCGTGCAGAAATATGATTCGAATACTCCGCCAATGGTAGGTATCCTCAGCTCAAAGCATAATAGTAGTAGTAGTAGCAGCAGTAGTGGTGGTGGTGAGGAGGAGGAGGGGGGAGGGGAAGACGAATAATGACGATAACGACAGCGGTTATGATGATAATGATTAGCAGTTGATATAGTAATACCATCATCATCGATGGGAAAGGAAGGGTATGACGATACAGAAGATCATCATATGTTATTGCAAATGGGAGGAGAACAAGATGATGACACATCATAATTCCAACCATTACTAACTGCCTTTGTTAACTCTTTCAATGTCATCATCATCATCGTCATTATTATCATTACATTCCTTATTACTAGGTACGTGGTGGGGTCGGTCTTGTAAATCTTGGCAATACGTGCTATATGAACTCAATAGTGCAATGCCTGTCAAACTGTGCGGACTTCACTGAGTATTTTCTAGATCAAAGTTACTTGCAGGACCTTCCTCAATTGTTGTCATCATCAGCAGCGAGAGGAGGAGGAATGATGGCAACCACACTCGCAGAATTGCTACAGCGACTTTGGAACTCTCAAACATCCGTAATGATTTTATACTATCAAATGATAACAGTATATCAGTAGCACAGCCACTACTATGATGCATATGCACTCGCTCATAGCTGCTATATTTATCTTTAACGTTGTCGTTATCTCCTAATCATATATATATATATATATATATATATATATATATGTGTGTGTGTGTGTGTGTGTGTGTGTGTGTAATCGTAAACAGGTCTTTCCACCAAGAGCCTTGAAAAAGATGATTGGCAAAGCAAATCCTGACTTTAAAGGCAGCAGGCAGCAAGATGCTAGTGAGCTCCTTGTACTGTTATTTGATCGATTATCATCAGACCTCAAGCGACCACCAGCGGCTAATGATGCAGCAGCTGCAGTAGCAAATAATAAAATCGAAGATGTCGGTAAAAAAGAAGGAAAAGAAGGAAAAGAAAAAAAAGATTGTCCAGTGAAACAAGAGAAGGAGAAGTCCTCATATTGGGAGTCATATAGGAAAAAAAACGACTCAATTATAACGGATTTAATGACATATGTGGAACAGCAAACAACGATGTGTCTTACTTGTAATAAAACACATATAATCAATACAGCCTCCCAGGTAGTATATCTGCTTCTACAATGATGTTGTTATTGTTGATAGTGATAATGACAACGATAAGCACGATTTACTTGATCATCGTACTCACTGAGATATAGTGATAATGACAACGATAAGCACGATTTACTTGATCATCGTACTCACTGAGATATAGTCAACACAATGATAAGTATTTTCGCTTCTTCTTCTATTTATTCTTATCGTATTGCCCTTCTCCTTATCATCATCATCATCATCACCATTTATCTGTATCATTCTCCCCTTACTACTTACTTTTCGTCGCTACTACCTTTGGTTTCTGCTGTATTGCTGTTTAAAATCTACAATAACCAATACAACAAGCATTTGTACTCACTACCTCACGAAACGTCGTCTCATAATCATAATCATAATATGTATGTGTCATCTTTTACCAGGTGCTGCAGCTCTCCATTCCTCCTAGCTCTTTTTGGTCATCTACAGTAAGCTTAAAAGACTGTTTTGAATTGTATAAGAAGAAAGAAGTGCTCGAGGGCCTGACTTGTGAGAGATGCAATCGAAAGCAGAAAAAAGTGAAATATACACGTATAGCCCACCTACCAGATATCCTTGTCATCACCCTTAATCGCTTTAGAATGGGCTACTACAGGTGCTGCTACTACTACTACTACTACTACTACTATTGCTTTTGTGATGATGATGATGATGATGATGATGATGATGATGACGATAGTGCCCTATATTATGTTCTGCCTCTTAAATTTTCATTTCCTGATGATAAGAATAATAAAAGTTGATATAATAATAATACTTTGGGTATGTCACACTACCACCATGACTTTGCAATCATCTACGAGACCCCGTCAAGTGTAGTTTTCAACTATTAAACATATTGTTCAAAATCGATGTCATCATCATCATCATCATCATCATCATCTAAGTTATGATAATTGACCAATCAGCGGCCAAAAGGTTTCCACTTACGTCGAGTTTCCACTGCACGAACTTAAACTTGATGGAGTGATAGAGAATGATGAGCTCAAGGGAATCAACTACGATCTTGTTGCGGTATCTAATCACATCGGCCGCACAAACAAAGCAGGGCATTACACAGCTTATGCCAAGAGCCCAATCAATAAAAAGTGGTACAAGTTTGATGATACCCGTGTGAATGAAGTGCGAAGAGACTATGTTGTCACAGACAAGGCCTACATTCTCTTTTATAAGCGGCGTCGATGATAGCTATAATATATTCCGCATTAATGGCTGACCAGAATCTATACATATATATATATATATATATATATATATGATATTTCCACACAGGTTGACATAGAGCATGAGAATGACAAATTAATTAATGTTCATCAAAGTTGGTGACAAAGGAAAATATATGCTTTATTGCTGCTGCGACTGCCTTCGCTAGCTAGCTAGCTTCAGTGCGACATCGCGCACAATTAGCAAGCGCGTACGTAGTGTACGGCTTATTTATTATGCAAATAATGTGTAATTACACGCCTGCTGCTGCTACATGTTGCATAGTTCGTCAGTCATCAACGCGCTATGTGTACACACTCTGAACACTATCATCATTATCTTGCTTCAGTGCTAGCTAGCTACCTTCTAGCCTTGCTTGAGTTCATTGCAGGAATAGAGGAATCGCACAAAACGCGCTACTGCGCCAGCAAAATTAATTGTGTCATTTAATTAAAAATGTGTCATAGCAGCTGCAAGCACTGCGCATGGAGCATGCTAGCATGCCACTATACTTGTCATGATCTGCTTACATGAACAAATAAGTGTAAATGAAGCACGGCGTAATGCTCGCAGTGCTGCACCTTTCCCTTGTACATACTAGGTTTGCACTTTGTAGCTCACATGCACACAATGCTAGAATGCCAGAACGAGCATGATGACAAAAACATAAGCATGTTGCAAATAGCCGAGCGATAGCTATATACCACACATAGCTAATGAGCTCATAATAATCATAATCACCGTACATGTACTAGAGCACTTAGACTGCTGTGTGCATGCTGCATGCATGTGTGTCTAGCAGGCGTACACGTGTTTGTTAAAAAATATTCATGCGCCCATGCCACAAACCTCATGGGGCACCACGCTAGCACGTTAATATGTTCTCGCAAATATTTGTAATTCTTTTCATTGGAAAGGCCAAGGCATTCCTTGCACTAACAGGAACTTGTATATAGCGTAGTCTAGTTGTCGATGCTCAATTTATCTATCATAATGCTTTCTTTTAAGCAGCCCGTCGTGGAGTCGCTCTAGCTTCCGTGAGGGCCTTTGCCGTTTCTCTGTATATTTAATTGCAATTGTAATTTGTATTAAGACATAGCACATATTTGCATAATAGGTGCTCTAACCGGATAATCCTACGAATTTCTGCAGCTCGTGGCTTGTTT